>BGPR01029717.1:0-19109 GCA_013235015.1 Araneus ventricosus | reverse complement strand
TTGACGTCGAAAGTAGGTGGTGGTCACATTAATGTGACTGGACTGTGTAGATGCATATGTAAGTTTAATAACAAGTTGATAATAATTTTCACTTGTTTCGGATATTATTTTATTTTATTATGAGATTTAATGAATAATACGAAAAATTTGTTTCTATTATCAATGCGATACACTTCATTTGTTGTGATATTTATGTTCTTAATTCTTCATTTGTTATTGCTCGTTAATCCGTTAAGCAATTCTTACGATTCCGACGTCCTATTATTCATTATTCCAAATAATTACTAATTACATTTGAAATAGTGATTAAAATTAATTGCTTTTAAATTAAGTATAGAAATAATTGTGTTTGTTATTTTTAAGCTAAATTATAGAAATTTTGCTTGCCCCCTCATCGGAGATACGTTGCCCCCCCCGTTGGAAAATTTCTGCCTCCGACTGTGGAAACCAAATATAGTTATTCCATATTAAACACATAATTATAAAAAAAGATAAAGGGAAATATATTTCGAAAGAGTTGTAAATGCTTTCAGGCACAAATTATTAGTGACTATAAAAAAAGAAATAATAGCGTTTTTATAATTTTTTCTTCTTGTTAACGAAAACGAGGATAAAAAAATAATGCTAATAAATGTAGTTCCTGTCAAATTTTTTCACCTTAAATTAGTGTTTTTATTGACATCTATGAATTTTAATCTTTTCAGTTTGAATTTGCCGATTCAGAAAAGCGGTTAAACTAGAATTTTGAAATACTTACAGATATTTAATACATATTTATTAAATTGTCTTCAAGTCGCATAATGTTTTTAACAATTTAGCAATTAAAGTTTGTTTCATTAGCTATATTAAATTTAAAAATTATTTTAACTTTATGAAAAATTATTATTTAAATTATATTTTCTATATTCTTTATGCATTTAGATATATTTGAGCATGCAACCCGAAAAGAGTTTTAAGCTGGGAAACACTATTGACAAAGAACATGAAAAAAATAATTCAAAACGAAGTACAACGCTTAAAATGTGTTTGTGAACGAATTGTGACTGCAATTTTATATTTATCAGAGCATAATTTGGCGTTCAGGGGGGAGTAGCGATGTATAGTATAAACCGCACAACGGTAATTTTCTAGGTATCATAGAATTACACAGGCCTGCAAAAAAATACTTTTTGAAAATTGTTTTAATTTTCATGACTAATTTTTATTTATTATATTTTAGTGCTGATTCTAAAAATGAAATCCATTTATTTCTATCACACAAGGATTTTTTACAAAGTGATTGCATATTTTGCAGGAAACAGTTGAAATCGCGAAATTTTGACATTTCACTTAAATTTCATTAATTCATAGAACCATATAAATTATATTTATATCCTAGTTCAAGTGATTGTTAAGTATAGGTAGCAACTTACAAGTCCTTATAGCAACGTTTTTTCTTTACCTCAAAAGTTCTTTTGTCACTTTTCCTCTTGTGCACTTTGCAGGGTTGGTTGGTTGGTTGGTTGGGGTTTAATGGCGCAAGAGCCATTTCTGGCTAAACTGCTCCAAACGTATGGTAGATAAACAAGATCACGGTGATAAAATATATGGTGTTACATTAAAAGAGGTAGATAAAATTCTAAAGTAAATTTGAAATTCATAGTTGCAGATGAAAAGATAAAATCATGTTACCAAAAATGGATAGATGAAGGATCAAAAGAGATAAAAACATGCAAGTTTTAAAATACATCAGAAGTAAAATATGTCTACAATATCACATGTTGGGACATGGGGAAGACCAAATAAAATTTCAAGGACGAAATTTATTTAGAGAAAAAGTTTAAAAAAGGAAAGAACAAAACAAGTCAGTTTTACAAAAACAATTCAGTGCAGGTCATTTGTTTTCAAAATATTTTCTTTTTAAAAGCAAACAATGTGCAAAACAGAAGCAATAATGCTACCTGTTTTTGTATTTGTTTGCCTTTTCAGGTTTGGAAGGGGGTGGAGGACTGATAACTGCAGGCGAGTCCTCCAAGTCCTCCGACATGTTGTACTCTAAGGCATCCTCTTCTGATGCAGAGGAGGAGCTCATCTTGGCATCAGCATCCGATTCCCGAGATTGTAAAATTCTTTTTTCCAATGGAGGGAGGACAGCCATTGGTAAAAGCTCAATGTCAACAGAAGTAGGCCTGGTGGTTGGAAGAGGTTTCAATGTAGATTTATGGGTAGATACGTTATCCTTTGTTGGAATAGGTTTAGTTATTTCACGGTGAGAGGTGGTGTAAAATTTTGCGATCTTTTCTTTGGTGATGCTATGGTTTGTTTTAGTTCGAGAATCCACCATTTCAGCTTCTTTTATTTCTAACAAGTTGAAAATCAGTGAATAAAGAAGCCAACGCTTCTTCCGCCTCACGGATAAAATGACACGATGAGATGGAATTACAAGTTGGTTACTGGAGGACATGCTGGCAGTAGAATCAGATGGTTTAGAACAAGAATACAGAGGCATCCGATTTTTTTTGGACTGAGGTGAGAAAATGATTTTTTTGGTTACAAAACGTAACTATTTCCGGGAGTGGTGTCTATGAATTTACAAGTTTCCTTGTTTGATAAGATATCTGCTTTTTTATTTTTGTGGATATAATTTCTTTCTCTCGTTTCCAGGCAATACAGTTTCGAGAAAAAGAAGTGTGCTCACCCTTACAGTTAACACACTTCTCTGCACGAGTGCAATCAGTACTTTCATGCCCGACTTCTGCACAACGGGCGCAGGTGAGTGTCCCGCGGCAAGAAGTTTTCGAATGTCCGAAACGTTGGCACTTGAAACAGCGGAGTGGGTTGGGTATATATGTCCTGACAGAAAGGCGCATATATCCGGCCTTAATATTTTCAGGTAATTTGGTGGAGTCAAAAGTGAGTATTAGGTGCTTTGTATTTAGGAGCTGGCCATCCCTCCGTATTGATATACGCCGTACATGGCTCACCCCCTGACCTTGCAATTCTTTAAGGATTTCTTCTGTTGGTACATTGAGCAATTCTCCGCAGGTGATAACTCCCTTGGAGGAATTCAAAGATGCATGTGGAGAGACAGTTATTGGAATAGTAGAAAATTTTTTTAGTTTCAATATTTGTTCAGATTGTTTTCTAGACTGAACTTCGACCAGCAAGTCGCCGGATCGAAGTTTTTTAGTAGATTTGACGTCACCGATACTACCAGTTACGGCTTTTTCAACAAGAAATGGAGACACGGAATGAAATGATTCATCACTAGTTGATACTCGTTTGATAAGAAAAAAGGTTGGAAAATTTGATGAATTAGATGCAATTTGTTGCCCACTGAAGGGACCAGATTTTTTTTCCCATACGACATTTGTTGGGATTCAGGCCCGACGGCACCGCCCACCACGGAGCCCAACAAGGGAAGGCAGCCACCGGCTCTGGGTATTCCCAGCCTCGGCGCTTACCTTGGTGCTAGCCGGAACCTATACGCTCAGAGTCACTCCCGGGGACAGTGACCACCCTTAACGCCAAGCCCAAGGAGTGACCCCTTCGCTTGATCCCCTTGAGCAGACCAGCCAAGTGGCTGGAATACCGGCCGATTGATACACCGGGGACCGAAATGTACCTCCCGTCTAATGGGTCGCCACGCACGGCCAACACTTGGGGGTATGTTGCTGTCCATGAGAAGCTAGAAGCAAACAGAGTGGCAACAGCTTCTCATGGAGAGCTCCCTCGCCTACCCTCGAGGGAAGGAAGAAAAAAAGGTGAAACTCAAAAAAGAGGCAAAACTCGAAAGGAGAGCAGACACTAGGGTACTTCGGGGTCGTGAACCCCGTCACACCTAAAGAAGATGTGCCCCTGAGGGGGCACTTTGCAGGGATTGTCTCTTTGTAGCATCCAGCAGTAGTCGGCTATTGTTCTGACATTCCATTTTCCTCTCCTTTATATCTTGGTGAAATCTTTCACCTTGTTCCTCACTAACTGCACCAAAATTTTCAAGAAAATAGTCTAGATGCGAATCGAGAAAATGAGCTTAAAAGCTACTATAGCCTAAAATCTTTAAATTTTTTGTCTACAATAGATTTGTAGTTTGGGTCATTTTTGTTTCCAAGAAAGCTAATAATAACTAGTTTAAAAGATTCCCAGGTTTTTCTTTCGTTTATTTCCATTTTAGTCTCAAAATTGTCATCTTTCATAATTTTCCTGATGTCTGGTCCTACAAACACACCTTCCTTCAGTTTTGCTTCGGATAAACCCAGGAACTGGTCATAAAGATATTTGAAGCATTCACCTTCTTTTGGTAAAACCTTGAAAAATTGTTTCATAAGACCTAATTTTATGTGAAGCCGCGGAAGTAACATTTTTTTTGGCAAGCAGGAGAATTATCCGGTTTCAACTGGTTTCCTCTGTATTTAATATTGTGTTTAATAGGAAATTTACCGATTCAGAGAAATACTCTACATTGAAATGGTTTCTTCTTTCTTATTTGGTAGTTTAATCCACCAATTTGCTATTTTAAGTCCATAAATATGTTTATCGAATTCATATAAATAACGCTTTTTTGGTCCGAAATTTACTAATTTCGTGAAAAATAGATTGCGATTTGTGATGAAACTGTACGTGATGGAATTTTTTCTTTATTTTTCTATTGATCAGCATCCAAAAAACTATAAAAAACACAACTTTCTTCACCAACAATTTTTTCATCGCAGACCTGTGTTATTAGCAAAATTTGTCCCAACCATGAAATAACATTTAGATCGTTGCGTAGAATCAGTATCACGTTCCTATTTATCTCCCCGAATACAAGATGAACTGATTTCTGCCTTGGCTGAAAAAGTTAGAAGGGAGATAATAAACTTTTTAAAGAAAGCTAAGTATTTCCAAGAACAATTGTCTGTTATTTTAAGGTATGTTAATGTAGATGAAAGTTATGTGAGTATACAAGAGCGGTTTATTTGTTTTGAGGCAGTGGAAGACTCGACAGGAAAAGGATTATCTGCCAAAATTGAAAGCATATTAGAAGAAGAGGAATTAGATTTGATAATGGATGCTATGATAATGGAGCTAATATGAGAGGTTTATATAAAGGCGTCCAAGCACTTATCCTTCAAAAAAATATAAAAGTAGACTGGCATATACTGACCTGCAAAGCCCAGTATATGCCCTGTGGAGGTCATAATTTGAATCTAGTTCTTGGGGACATTTCAAAATCACCTTTTCTAGCAAATTCATTTTTGGAACTTTACAAAGCATATCTATATCTTTTAAATGCAATGTTTGTGTGTGTCTGTGTGTGGTTATCTGCGATGTCCAGACGAATCTATCGCACTTACAGCCATGAAATTTGGCACATTTGGCATTTGGTAGTCGTAATGGTGACTAAATGCACCTCGAAGCCGAAATTTTAAAATTTAATCTAAAAAATTTTTTATTTAATGTTTTGTGTTGTTTTGGTTGATTTTTCGCACTAATTTCTCAATAGAATGGTTTCGAATAATTGTACGGCAAAAATAGATACACCATCGGAAAGAGCGCGCGATTTCCGTTCTAATAAAGTTAGTTTTAAATTCTAACGTAATTTACTGAATTTTGAGAATTTTTAAAAAATACCCAGTTTTGCCATCGAGATGCTACTTTTGTTTTTAAATTTGTTGCATCCGACTTTCGAATAACACTATTATTTTCAATTTTTTTCAACTTATAACTAGAACGGTTCTGTCAGATTTAAAACAAGAACGGTTAAAATATATTTTCCCGTTTTTGTTAATTAATTTTTTTCTGGGCGATTAAAAGTTATTTTTCTCGAGCGATTTCCTCGCGCGGCACTTTTTCGGAACTTTGCTGGCAATTTTGATTGGTGGATGCGCAGGATACGTCATGACCTTTAAGTGAATGAATTAATTCTGTTATTATTTTCGGATTCGATTTTATAATTTGCTTGCTGTATAATAATCATTTTCACGTTTGAATTTTGTATTATTGTTTTGGATTAACGTACTCTGTACTGTAGCGAGAAAAAAAATAAGCAGGAAAATCAAATAATGTGTATCTTTTGTTTTGATTTTGTTTTTAAAATTTTTCATGTCATTGTGGGAGGTTTTTTTTTCATTTTGTTAAAGTCCTAATTCCACGGTCAACTCCGTGCGTGTACTGCTAGTTGAAAATATTTGCAAGTTCTGTGATACGCTGGGGTGATTTTAAAGAGCATGTGAAAGACCTTACTCCCAAACCATTATCAGAAACAAGGTGGGAATGTCGCCTCGAAAGTGTGAAATCGCTGAGATACCAAGCACCACAATTTTCTTTAGCTTTGAAATGCCTTTATGAACATACCAGTGACATGAAAACGAAATCTGAAATCCAGTCAATAGCAAATAAACTTACTTCGTTTGAAATTTTGTTAAGTTTGGTCATTTGGTATGACATAGTGTACGACGTAAACATAGTAAGCAAAATCTTTCAAAATTCCAATATAGACATCGGTACTGCAAATTCAC
This sequence comes from Araneus ventricosus, assembly GCA_013235015.1. NCBI lineage: Eukaryota > Metazoa > Arthropoda > Arachnida > Araneae > Araneidae > Araneus > Araneus ventricosus. The sequence goes on along the minus strand of BGPR01029717.1, from coordinate 12,630 downwards.
ATTTAAAAGGCCTTTTAAAACTTTTTGAAAATTATCGCGAATCCGAATTTATATCTTTTTTGATAACTGCAAAGGAGATAGCTGAAAAATTGGAAGTGACACTTGAATTTAAAAAACAAAGAAATGGACGAAAAACAAAGCAATTTTCTTATGAAGGAAACGATCAGCCGATTTCATCTGGCGAAGAATACTTCCGAATTCAGTATTTTCTAGTAATAATCGATACTGCTATTATTAATTTTACGAAAATATTTGAAATTTATCACGAACATGAAATGTCATATGTTTTTTTTTATATATATAAATCAGATAATATTCACAAACTGACTGAAGACGATCTTCTTAAATGTTGCAAAGACCAATATGATATTGATTACATTGATTTATTCAATGAAATCAAAATTTGTCGTCGAGTTTTGCCTTCTAGGATAACAATATTACAGATATTACAATATTTATTTAAAAATAATTTAATTGAATTACATCCAAATTTTGCTACTGTTTTGAAAATAATTTTGACCTTACCAATTACTGTCGTATCTGCAGAAAGATCTTTTTCAAGATTGAAAATTATAAAAAATTACTCAAGATCTAGCATAAGTCAAGAACGATTTACCTCCTTAGCCATTTTATCTATAGAATCCGAATTAGCCAAAAAACTGAATTATGATGATATTATCAACGAATTTGCCATAAAACATGTAAGAAAGTGAAACAAAAATCGCATATTGTAATTTATCCTTGTAAGTCCTGTACCAAACTGTATTTAATAAGTTTACAAAGCAATTATTTTTCTTATTTTTATTACGTTTCTTGTGTGATTAAAATATAAATTTATAAAAATGGCTTCATTTATCATTTTCATGTATTCTTCTAGTCTTTACTATTCCAAGTTGCGTAATGTAATAAATACTAAAATGCAGTAAATAATTATTTGGATGTACGAAAATTGTTGCAAGGCCCCGCAAATGAACTTTGCACCAGGCCCCGCTTTTGTTTGGGCCGGCCCTGCTCACATATAACTTATTTTTTAACATTTTAAGCCTCAGAACCAACTCAACTGGGGCTATCTAGAGTACAAGAATCATAAGTTAGCAGGTAGCACAGATTTGGCTCACTCGTCAAAAAATCTGCCACACCAAATTTAATCAAATTTGTGTATCCGTGTGTTTGTTTCATTCAGACGCCTAAAGTTGACCACAGTGTAAATCTACACTTTGGTTTGGTTGTAGTTGCTTCTTCTTGTGACATGTTGCATTGAAATTATATTTTATGAGCAGGAACAATTAGTTGCCTTTTTTTAAATGCAGATTTACAATGTTTACCACTTGATTTTTTTCTTTCAAAATTAATTTCGAAGGATTTAATAATTAATAAAATATTTTACTTATGAAACTTTTGAATCGAAGCAGCAAATTTTTTTAGAAAAGAAAATAATTAAATCATTTGATTAAATTTTTCAATCTAAAGTTAAATTTTTGTAGTATTTAATTTTAATCAAAAATTTAATTTAATTTTTTAAAAAAATTTCAAAATATTTTTCAAAAATCAAAATTTTTTTAAATTAAATCTAATTTTTTTTCTATATTTCTTACACTTATTGATAGAGATTTACACAATTGCGGATAAAAAAACCGATTGTGAGCCAAAAGCATATTATGTTACTTAGGGGAGTCAGTATCCTATAAACTTTCAAAAATTCGATTTTTTGATTTTTATATACAGTCGAACCGCGATATAGCGAACTCGGGATATAACGAACCATCGGTTACAGCGAACCTTTTACATGGTCCTAACTGAAGCCCTATGTTAATAATGTATTTTCATACGTTTACAACGAACAGCAAACGCTAAAGACTCGGTTACAGCGAACTGAAAATTTCTAAAACTTCAAACTTTTCACTTGCCCAAAAGGACATTCTTTAATAATTGTGCTCAAGTCAACCCAACTTCTACAAGAGTTACCCCTTTTGCACGAAATACTCTGGTCCAGAGACCACATTCCTAGTCTATTGTACCTTTATTAGAGTCGCTGCTAACCCCATAAGTGGAACAAAGGAACAATAGGCAAGGCTCTTTACAGTTTCTATCTCCCCTCCTCCACCCGGTGGACACCTGGCCTGGTGTCAACCAGGGAAGGGGGGACTTTCTGGTCAGCTGGAGAAGTGAGTGAGGAAGATACCGTGGCATTAGTAAATGAAAGAAACAACTCTATTGTAGATTCGTCTTCAGATATGAGGAAGAACAAGACGACCCAGAGCCTTCAATTACAGATGCAAAAGCAGCTACAAACGTTTTGAACATTTTTTTGCCACAGAAAACATTTACGAACATGTTGTGGACCTGTTTAAAATAGTGGATAAACAAATTGACGAGTTGTATATAAAATAGAAAACTTTTCAACCAAAAATAACATCTTTTTTCAATGTATTGGATTAGCAAATAAGTAAAAAAAAGATAAATGCTTAGTTTGTTTATTATTGAGTATATTATTTAATACTTTATTTGTCCCTAATTACTAATAAAAATATTATGTTATTAAAAAGTTTATTATAGAAGTAGTAACTTAGCATGTTGGGGCATTTTTTTTTTGCAAATATGGATACAGCGAACCTCGGTTAAAACGAACTTCTGAGTCGGTCCGTTGAGGGTTCGTTATAACGGTGTTCGACTGTATTTGAAATCTTCATTTCAAGACCTTTCCAACGATACAAGTCTTTTGCTCGCATTCGTATTAGAAGTAAGTTAAAATAAACTTTAAAAAAATGTAAACAGACCTTTAAATGGCGTGCCACGTCACACTTTGACAGATGAAAAATGTAATCATTGGACATTTAACCCAATGCTTCATTTGCAAAGCCTTACGTTTCATTTATTATTTGACTGCGAGCAAGCGGCAGTTTGACTGTAACTGTTTTTGCATTCTTCCTTGCCGTGTTTACATATCTTGGCGCTCTTTCGTCTGGAATGAACGTGTGAAATACTTACACAAAACACGTTTTTTTGTCTTCAAAATCGTTGAGTTCGGAAGTTGTTATTTATCATTTTGTCTGCTTTTTCAATCGTGTTATTAATTTTTTCCTTTTCAGTCACTTTAGAGTATTTAATTATTCCTCGATCCGCGAGAATTTTTAAGAAAAGGTCAGGTAAGATCTACAAAAAATCCGAAAAGGCTGTAACTCAGGTTGAAAACCTTAAAGATGATTCTTTTTCAGCTGAAAATACAGGTAAAGGTGTTTTAAATTCTATTATAGACGGGAATATTCTTGCACGTGTATTTAAAAATTTTGTAGATTGCAAAAATTGTAATAGTGGTTTGGAACTGCAGATGTTGAAAAGCACTTCTGGTCTTGCAGTTTCTTTTATTTGGAATTGTTTCCAGTGTGAGTATACTCATGAATTCAGTTCATCTGAATTTCATGAAGGAACACAGGTTGCTACTATTAATACCAGGTACGTACAGGGTGTCCAACAAAGGGCTCCCTGATTTTAAAATTAAATATCTCGGCAACGGAGATCGATAGAAGAATGAAACCGATGATATGTTTATTTTGAAAGCCATAAAAATTTAATACCAAAGTTTCAAAATTAGTTGCAAATGTTGCCAGCAGGTGGCGCTGTACGCTGTAGTCGTCGCACGGAGTCAGGAAAAAGGCTGTAAACAGTCCATTGCAAGCAATCGTTGCAATCGCAACACAATCGATTCAAGATTCTCACCTTTCGCAGCACAGAGATGGTGCATACCAAGAATGAAATTTTCCGTCAATCTCTGTAGTGTGTCAACAAAAAAGCAAGCACATGCCAAGCAATTCAACTCTTCAAGCTCGTGCAGTATTGCAGGATTGTCCGGAAAACAGTATGTTTCCCTGTGCCCCACAAGAAGAAGTCGTAGGGAGTGAGATTGGGTGATTATGGAGGCCAATCCATGTCTGTTACAGTAAATGTGGAGTAGTTCAAAGCAATTACTCTATTGTGAAAAGTTTCAAATTTAGTTACCATCGGTGCCACCGGTTCCAATGACACACTACAGAGAATGACGGAAAATTTCATTCTTGGTATGCACCATCTCTGTGCTGCGAAAGGTGCACATCTTGAATCGATTGTGTTGCGATTGCAACGATTGCTTGCAATGGACTGTTTACAGCCTTTTTCCTGACTCCGTGCGACGACTACAGCGTACAGCGCCACCTGCTGGCAACATTTGCAACTAATTTTGAAACTTTGGTATTAAGTTTTTATGGATTTCAAAATAAACATATCATCGGTTTCATTCTTCTATCGATCTCCGTTGCCGAGATATTTAATTTTAAAATCAGGGAGCCCTTTGTTGGACACCCTGTATATACGTTGCGTTCCATTGGTAAAGGAGCTGAAGCTGGTCGAATGTTTTGTGCGGTGATGAATCTTCCACAGCCCCCTACCCCTCAGGGGCACATCTTCTTTAGGTGTGACGGGATTCACGACCCCGAGGTACCCTAGTGTCTGCTCTCCTTTCGAGTTTTAGCCTTCCTTTTGAGTTTCTGCTTTTTCTTCCTTCCCTCGAGGGTAGGCGAGGGGGCTCTCCATGAGAAGCTGTTGCCGCTCTGATTGCTTCCAGCTTCTCATGGACAGCAAATTACCCCCACGTGTTGGCCGTGCGTGGCGACCCATTAGACGGGAGGTACATTTCGGTCCCCGGTGTATCAATCGGCCGGTATTCCAGCCACTTGGCTGGTCTGCTCAAGGGGATCAAGCGAAGGGGTCACTCCTTGGGCTTGGCGTTAAGGGTGGTCACTGTCCCCGGGGGTGATCCTGAGCGTATAGGTTCCGATTAGCACCAAGGTAAGCGCCGAGGCTGGAAATATTCCAGAGCCGGTGGCTGCCTTCCCTTGTTGGGCTCCGTGGTGGGCGGTGCCGTCGGGCCTGAATCCTAACATATGTCGTATGGGCAAAAAAAAATCTGGTCCCTTCAGTGGGCAACGAATCGAAACTACTTCTAAGCGAAACAATTTCCCAACGTTTTTCATTCTTCAAAGAATATCCAATAGCAATGAAACTTTTCATGGTGTCTCGCCTTTCTTGGTGGAAAAGGCACTTACAAGTAGCATAGGCGATGCGAAGTCAACCAAAAAACTTCGGTCTGGTGACCTTCTTGTCGAAGTGGAATCCCCGAAGCAAGCCAAAGAAATAACAAAATTAAAATCATTGTCAACAATTCCCGTTAGTGTTAAACCCCATGCCACATTGAACTCATCTAAGGGAGTTATTTCGTGTGGTGAGCTACTCAACGAAACGGAAGAAAAAATTACCGAAGAACTCAAAAGTCAAGGGGTGATCCATGTGCGTCGTATTACGATACGGAGAGATGGCCAACTTCTCAATACAAAGCAATTTTAACTTTCGACTCAACAAATTGCAACATATTAAGGCGATATATGCGCCTTTCTGTTGGACATATATACAAACCCACTCGTTGTTTCAGTGCCAACGTTTTCAGAATTCGAAAACTTCTTGCCGCGGGACACTGACTTGCGCCCGTTGAGTAGAAGTCGGGCGTAGAAACGTGCACCCGAACAGAAAAGTGTGTTAACTGAGGGGAGCACCCCGTTTTCGAAACTGTTTTGCGAAACAGGAAAAAGAAATTATAAACAAAATAAAGAAACAAATCTCGTATCAAGAAAGGAAACTTGTGAAATCCCAGACGCTCACACCCGGAAATAGTTACGTTTCTGTCGCAAAAATCAATTTCTTCTCATTCCGCACAGAAATAAAGATATCATACTGTTTCTGTTTCTAAATCTTCCGATTCCACTACAGAGCATCTCCCAATAACCCTCAATTTCTTCCACTCCATCCTTGCTCCGGTCAGTGAAGAAGCTTTGGCCTCTTGGACTTCACTGATTTTAAACCTGTTTCAAACAGAAAAGTTGAAAAGAACTCGCCTACTAAAACAAATAATACCATCGTGGAAAAGATCCACGAATTTACGACCTCTCACCTTGAAGTTCCCAACTCTATAACAACAGGTAAAATCTCTACCCCACAATCTGCATTGAAACCTTCTGTAATCCCAAACTACCTCTGTTGACATTGAGCTTTTGCCAATGGCTGTTCTCCTCATTGGAGAAAAGAATTTTACAGTCTCGAGTCGGATGATGCCGAGATAGCTCCTCCTTTGCATCAGAAGAGATGCCTTAGAGTACAACATGTCGGAGGACTTGGAAGACTCACCGGCAGCATCAGTCCTCCACCCTCTTCCAAACCTACAAAGGCAAACAAATATAAAACAGATAGCATTATTGCTTTTGTTTTGCACGTTTTTTTTTAATATTTTCAAAAACAAATGACCTACACTGAATTGTTTTTTACCACTAACTTATTTTGTTTGTTCGTTCATTTTTTAAACAATTTCTCTATACAGATTTCGTCCTTGAAATTTTACTTGATCTTTGCCCAACATGTGATATTTTAGACATATTTTACATCTGATGTATTTTAAAACTTGCATTTTTTTTATCTCTTTTCATCCTTTATCTATCCATTTTTTGGTAACATGATTTTCATTTCATATGCAACTATGACTTTCAGATTTATTTTAGAATTTTATCTACCTCTTTTAATATAACACCATATATTTTATCATCATGATCTTGTTTATCTACCATACGTTTGGCGCAGTTTAGCCAAAAATGGCTCTTGCGCCATTAAACCCCAAACAACCAACCAACCATCCACAGCCCCCTACAAGATTTCAAAACTACAATACAAGACTTTGAAATGCGACTAGGGCAGTCTGTGAGTCAGCAATGCAGAAAGCTGCGAAAGAAGCCATTGTTGAGAACAACAGTGATAATAATATTGCTGTGGCTGTTGACGGAACTTGGCAGAAGCGAGGTTACACGTCACACAATGGTGTAGTAACCGTTACCAGTATGGACACTGGTAAAGTAATAGACGTAGATGTACTAAACAAGTACTGTGCTTGCAAAAATAAGAAAAATCATTAAACGAACTGCAAAAGTAACTTTCGTGGATCCAGCGGTATGATGGAGGTGAAAGGTGCGTGTAACATATTCAAACGCTTTTGGACATTCCATAATGCACGCTACACGAAATACTTGGGAGACGGAGACTCGAAAGCATTTGATGCGATAGCAAAAGAAAATTGTTATGGAGATGAGTTTCAGGTGAAAAATTGGAATGCATTGGCCGTGTCATGAAACGCATGGGGTCTAGACTTTGAAGACTAAAATAAAAGATGAAAGGGCAAGTTTTATGTGATGGTAAACGCCGTCTAAACCTCAACAGTGCTCATGCTACGCGCCAAGCCATTTGGGCAATTTTTATGCACAATTTGTACACTGATGAAAATCCACAACATGGTTTTTGTCCTATTGGTGAGGATTCATGGTGTGGGTTCAAAAAGGCTGAAGCCACAGGGAAGTGCATACAAGCATAAAAATAATCTACCTGTAGCCGTAGTTGAAGCCATGCGTCCTGTATTTAGGGATCTATCCCATCCTGATTTGTTGAAGAAGTGTGTGCATGGGAACACGCAAAATCCAAACGAAAGTGTGAATAACGTCATTTGGTCACGTGTTCCCAAATCACCATTCGTACAAATTGAAGCACTTTCACATGGTGTGTATGATGCTGTATGCACTTTTAAAGAGGGAAATTCAGCAAGATTGCAGATTCTTAAAAATTTAGGTATAGAACCTGGAGAATATACGTTACATGCTTTGAAGTGTCTCGAAAAGAAAAACTTTTGAGGGCAAAATATGCTTCTTCCAAACAATCAAAAAAAAGAAGGAAGACAAAACGGTATAAAAGAAGAAGAGAAGAACAAAACTAATGCACAGATTGCTGGCTATGGGGCAGGGATGTTTTAATAAGGTAATCTCTTTAAATTGAGTAATATCCAAAAGGTATTTTTAAAACTGTATAAACATTTTTCTCAAAAACTGCATAACATATACTCTTTAAATTTTTACCACCTTTTTCTATACGTATAAATGTATATACTAAGCAAACCCTAAACTCCAGGTTTACTGAGTTGCATTACTTATTGATATTTTGAAAATGCAATTAAATTTCAACCTAAATGATTTAACTGGAACACTTATGAAAATATGGCTATTTAAAAAAACTATTTACAATTTCAGTCTTTTCCTATTATTTAAATGGCTATAATTTTACGATTGAATGCTTTTAAAATATTCTCAATGGCGCACAATATATACACTCAACATTTATTTTTCTTTATTTTGCAAACCATATGCGAATGGGAAAAACCGTACACTTTTCAAACAATTGAAAGAAAAACCCGCAAAGGTATTTATTAAAAAAAGTTTAAATATTTGAACTAACACCACCAAAACGTCAAAAGATTTGCTGGTATTTTCAGATAACTTTTCATGTAAAATTTAGAATATGATTTTCTCACGAACATGGTTTTCTTTAAAAGAGTACAAATATCTTTTCTTCTGAATTACAGGTAAATCTGAAGTCAACATTTAACTTTCATATGTTAATGAATTTACCTAGTGCAAACAAATATAGTGTGGTTATAGTCGTCAAATATCGTGTAATTTTAGTCGAGACATCCATGACATGTTATGAAAAACAGGTTGGAAAGAAAATAAAAATTACACTTTGGAAAAATATATTTAAAAGAGTTTAGAGATGAACATTTAAAAATTTATCAGAAAAAAATTATGTAAATCATTAGAAACATTCTCACAACTTTTTTTAATGTTATATACACTATCAAACATAGATCAAGAAAGAATAAAATTGATTGAAAAAATAATTTTTATCAGAAATGTTTATTGATTGGACAGTTTAAATAGTTCGCTATATGATGACTATTATAATTTGTGTTCCTAGTTTTGGTTCTCTGTTCGCAATTAATACGAGACGTGTCCGGAAAGTAAGTACCGTTTCGTTCTACCGCCCCCGCAGCGCTAGTGTCGGAGTTCCGAGCATATGCACACGTGTCTCTGGTTGATTGTCTGTCCACTGACGCCATTACAGCCAGATTGTGTTGTGTTTACATGTGTTAGTGAGTGGTCAAAATGTTTAAGACGATTGCCGATCCCGCCGACTGTGAAGTGCGTTCTATAATACGGTTTTTGAACGCAAATAATGTTAAGCAAGCTGAAATTCATCGTCAACTTGTAGAGATTTATGGCGAAAATGTAATGACTGATGGAATGGTTAGAAAGTGGGTTCGACAATTCAATGATTGACGCACCAATTTTCGTGAAGAAGCACGGAGTGGGCGACCTTCTGTTGCCAATGATGGTTTGGTTGCAAAAGTGAATGAGAAAATTCGTAAAAACAATTCGTAAACGGTTCACAATAAGAATGTTATGTGACGAGTTTCCACAAATTTCAAAAACTGTTTTGCATGAGAATGTCACAAATCGCTTAAATTATCGTAAACGATGACGACGCAATAAACGGTGTTCAGCAGTGGCTGTCTGCACTGGCGGCATCTTTCTTTGAAGAGGGTATAGACAGTTTGGTTTCCCGCTATGACAAATGTCTGAACAATGGTGGTAACTATGTAGAAAAATAGTTTTCGAAATGCTCTTTCATATAAAAATAAATTTTGTTTCGAGAAAGCTTTTTTATGCGAGTTTTTCCAAAACGGTACTTACTTTCCGAACACGTCTCGTACATTTGTGGAAATTTTTTATTTTAGTTTTCGGTTTATATTCCCCTGCATAAGAACTGTAAAAAGAAGAATAATTACAATTACGAACTGTGTCTATATCCTTTATAACAACGACCGTCACAGATACGTTAGAATTCTTACCACGGACTAATTTATTGTAATTTTATTACGATATTTTTGAGATTTGAAAATCTGATATGGGGTTTCAAAACTCCAAAGAAAAGTCTTCTTCTCTTCCTGGGAGTATCAATCTGAGTTCATATCTTCTTTTTGTGTATGAATATGCTTTAAAGACTTTTGGAACATCGGCTTCATCTTTCCAAAAAACTGGGGTGTTTTCTCTCCTGGTTTATATGTTACCGGCAAAGTTTGAAATCCGGCATACTATAGAATGCCTAGGCATTGTATATAATGCCTAAAACTAGCCGGCAATGTATGAAATATGACATAAATCATACATAGCCGGCAATGTATGATTTATATTTCACACATTTCGTAGGCATTCTATAGAATGCCAAATGACAAACCGGAAAGTATGAAATAAATCGCCGATTTGATTATATAAGAAATAAAGTTGTGCAATTCAAAATTAAATTATTTGCTTCCTTGATGTAATAAGTAGATTCACAATTTATTTTGTTTTCTTTAATAAGAAAGGCATAAACTTTCATACGAAAACTTTCATTTTGCTCTACGAATTTTGAATAAAAGATTTTTTAATGGTACTCTTTTATTATTTTTTCTAAATAACATTTGTATTTTTGAGGAATGCACGCCTTTTAAATAATAGCCTTATTATGAACTTTTGTCATACTTTGCCTAAATAGCATTTGTCATTCTATAGAATGCCAAGGTATTATATACAATGCCTAGGAAAAGTATATAATAAATCTCATATTTCATACTTTGCCTAAAAACGCCCGGCATTCTATAGAATGCCGGCATTTCACACATTGCCGGTAACATATATATGCGCTTGAATCTTTGATAGACTCTATACTATCAATTTTATTTAAAATTTGTTCTGAATATTCTCCCTTATTGAAAGTAATAGCGATTCCATTATTCCTTATTGTCTTCACATTCTTCATTTTAGCTTCGTAGAAAGGAAAAATTGCATAAGAGAATTTTCTTAGCTGGTTTCCCTTCATTTATTGAAGAATCCTTTGGGTATGCTATTACGCTTGGAATTTTTGTTTAGATGCTCTTAATGGTTGCTTGTTTTTAAAGACTTCAGCAAAATTCCTGACCGCACAATTGTCTGTTGTTATGAAATTCTTTAGTAATGATGTGGTTTTCAATGAAGTTTGTGTTTGGGAGAATTGCTCCTTACTTATAACTTCTATTTATGTTTCTTTATTTTCACTAGTTGCTAAAATCCAAATCTAACTATTTTCAATAGTTATTACCTATTAAAATGGCAATATTCATTTGTAATGAAAAGTCTAAACGAACGACAAAATTCATCTTTTCTTCTTAAGCCTTTTTAACCCATTAACAGTCAAAACTATAAGGAATGGATTTTTTCTAAACGAATAATATTAATTATTGATTTGAAACTAGATAGCATTAATTTATAGAAAAATTGACAAAAAATCTTCTTACCTTTCGAAAATTCGAGTTTTGTGTTTACACAACGTCAGCGGGATAGGAATATGGATTTTAAGTCAGTTCAACATGTGAGGGGTTATCTTAGAGTTGAACACTGTAAAACTGTTTTAGTTTTGTTATGTGTCATAAAGCTATAGATCACTTAAAATTTGATAATTAATTAATTACCTGTTATTTTCTTTTTTACGTTACAAATTATTGATTATTTGCATTAAATAGCTTCAAGCACTAAAAGTTTCATAACAATCGTGATGTACACTACATTACAAATTTTGCATTGATAAACAGTCTGACTATGGCATTTTTTAGAATGCCGTCTTCTGTTTTATTCGGACTTTATGATAAAATGCCCACTTTCTCTATGTAATGGCTGTTGGATACTGAACTTACTAGTTTTTCCTGACACTGATCAATATCTGGATAACTCTCCGCTGCCCTTTCAAAGGTTTGGTTTGTTTCGTTTAGTTATATTAACGTCCCATTTTGAAGCAACACGAGGGCTATTTTGGGACGGACCTCGCACTTTTGAACCGCGGTCAGATGACGAAGACGACACCTGAGCTGGAACCACCTCTCCAAACTTACACGCCACACCAACGACGGAATATGAATAAAAATCTCTTAAAAATTTGGTACTACACCGTTATTGAAAAAGCTCTACTGTATGGTGCAAGTGTTTGGGGAGGGGCCTTGACAAAGAACCAAATCGATAGACTTCACAGCATTCAAAGAATATTCTTACTGAAATTTACAAGGGCTTTCCGCACTTCATCCACCAATGTCCTCAACGTACTCACAGGAATTTCTCCCCTTCACATAGTAGCCAAAGCCGAGTTTATCAAATCCCAAATCTGGGTTAACCGGTCTAATAAATATAACACCATTTTCGATATGAATCTCTTGGATAAATACGTGCCATTTAAAAACATTCCCTCCAGACAGAAACTTATTAACCTTGACAGTAACATTCCAAATGCCGACTATGAGGTATACACGGACGGATCCAGAATCGAAAATGAGACTGGATTCGTCGTATGCATTCTCAAATATGAAATTAATATCCAGAACCATCTATTTAAACTGAACACCTTCAACTCGGTATTCCAGGCAGAATTAGCCGCAGTTGAATTCGCAGTCAACTGGGCTGTCAAAGAGAAAGTGAAAGTCAACATACATACTGATAGCCTCTCTTCAATATCTGCCATTAATAGCGCAAATACCAGATCTGAATTCGTTAACAAAGTAAAATCAAACGTCTTTAAGGCAAAGAACATGGGTGACCTTTCTTGGGTTAACAGCCCATGTGGGAATTCCTGGAAACGAATTGGCCGTCCAACAAGCCAAATTGGCCATAACAT
>BGPR01029716.1:0-19109 GCA_013235015.1 Araneus ventricosus | reverse complement strand
ATGTGGTCTTTAAACATAATTTGTAGGTTTCTATCAAATTTTGGAACCGTCAATCCGTTTTCTTCCCGTCAACGGGAAGTCTGTCTGTCTGTATGTCCGAAGTCATGTGAACACTATAACTCAAAAACTTGAATAGCTAGATGGATAAAATTTGGTACACAGTTTTATCGTCATGAATGTAGGTCCGTATAAACTTTTGGGACAAATTCGTCAAAGGGTTGACTGTCTGTCGGCCTGTATAATTTACCATTGAAACCAATCCGTTATCTCCACGCGCATGCGTAAGGGAGCAATCGTTTGTGCTCGCGAAAGGAGCGAATTACGTCAGTTTGTCCTTGAGACGGCAAGAGTGAAGCCTAGCAGTGTGCGATAGATGCGTTTTAATCGGTACGCATCTATTTGAATTCTTGACCTAGATATTTTTCAATCACTATAATGAAAAACCTTCTGATAATCATTGGATTCTGGATAACAGTAGGTTCAAATTTTTTTAGCCACGCTGGGGAAGGAGAAACGGCATCTTTTGGGGGAAGTATACGAGAAAGCTTAGGGGAGAACACTCCCGCTGGTTTTTAAAACTACCTATCTATATTATTTTTAACATTACCAGGCATAAAATTATTTCTAACGCATTTTTTAGCTTTTTCTTGCAATGTTTATAAAGTATATAACATTGATAGGATTTTCTATGAATAAATAAATGTATTTGCTTTAAACATTTTTTATTCGAAACAAATAAGTAACTCAAACAAAATAATAATAATTATTAAAATAAACATAAAATTAATCGTTAAACATGAATAGAATTTTCAGAATATAACGATTTAAAATATATACTTAAACAGAAAATATTTATATTTTTAAATACAAATATACGATGAAATATTTAAAAACAAAATGAAAATCAAACTGTTGCTAACAGTCTTTTAAATTTTATAAGAGTTTTTTTTTTAAATGCTTTAAGAAACAAAGTACAAAATTAAAATTAAGAATCAAAGCTATAGGCAACGAACAAGTTTGTCAGAGATGGAGATAATAGTCATCAAAGCTAATGTCTATTAATATATAACGTTGGATATGAACCAATTTAAAACAAAAAACATGAAATTTCTCTTTTTATTTAAGAAAATAGGTAATTAGGTAACTTAACAAAAGTATAAAATCGAGAACATGCAAGGTACAAAAACAAAAAAAAAATTAAAGAAAGAGATAAAAATAAAATGCAATAATGATAATGTAAAAAAGCTAATTTTTTCACTTTGTCAGAAGATAATCTTGTTCTCTTTTGTCATTTAAGATCGGTCCCCCGATCTAAAAATGTGTTCTCATGGAACGGATATCACAATCAGGCAAAAGTTTTCTGACTAGTTTTAGTTTTTTTAAAAGTTTTTTAAATACAAAAAATGAAACCTCTCTTCTCGCCACTATTTTAATCGATCTTTAATAAGATTCCTCTAAGTGCCTACCTACTTCGGTGATAATTCTCGATCGAGATTTTCCTAGTCTTGTAACATGCTGAAATCCTATCGAATCTTTTCCACATAACTATTGCACTACATATCAATCCAACGCATACAATTCCAGCTCTGGAATCCCCGCCTACGCTTTCCAATACACTTAACTATAACAAATCCGTTTCTCTATTTCCTCCCCACCCGTCTATGACTTCAAAACCCAAGGCCACCTTTACTTCATCATTAATATCTCTACCGAAAACGCGAAGTCGTTCCAACTAGGAATTGATCAAATGTATCAATCGGATACTTAGTATCCATCATATGTTGATACACGCAACAGAAAAAAAAAAGATAACAAACGGTATCAGTAGAACTGACAAATACAAGGAGCAGATTGAGAATGAGGCACGGGCCTGACCTGAAACTGATGAAATGTTTCTGACAGAGCCCAGCAAAAGAGATGATATAAACCTGAACATGGGATGAAAGGAGACTACGTTACTATGTCTTTGATCTGCCTGACGAGGATGACAACCAGGTGTCTGCCTGCAGCGGAGGAAAAGTGGGGTAGGGATCTGTCTGCTGACTCCACCAGGCAGTAAGCACTATGGACGCTTTTTCTTGCTGGCTCAGCTTGTCTGCAACTCCGGCCGCTTCTGCAGCAAAGGAAAAATTTTGTAGTGTTACTTTTCACTTCTCTCAGGCCCTTGAGTGACCCTTAGATTCAATGGATCCAAGACTGACTCTTCAGTTTAGGCCCGAATTTTTTTGTCTGTTTTTTCCTTTCATTTGCTGCCGTTTTGATGCAACTTAGCTTCCCTGCGTGGACGCCTGCCGGAGGGTTTTCAAATGATCACAGTTCAGCCTTTCCCATGAGTCGACAAATGGTCTCCACACCACACGTATGTTCTTGATTCTTTCATAGAAACCATTTGTATTGTCAGCCTGACACCTGGGATTGCTATGGTAGCAGTTCAGCCGACGATAAAATCCGTAAATACGGAAGACGTTGTTGCTTGTTTCTTGCTCGCATGGCGATCAACTGAAAAGAGTGGCGCATCAGACAATGTAACCATCACATCTTCCATTTTCGCCTTATCCAAGTCATATTTTTGATATTTATTACAAAATATATAAATAAATTAAAACACATAATTTATCTCCTATATATAATCTAAAACCTTTTTCATTATAAGTATTACTTGACAGGATGCATTATTGAGTAATAAAGAAAAGAAATATAAATGTATCTACATTTAAATATTAAATAATTTTGTATATATTATAGATACTGCAATTTTAACCATACTGTTATATTGAGAATATTTGCAACAAACTGAAAAGAAGTAAAACCATTACCAATTTAAAAAGAATAATTCTAACTTTCAAAGATTAACAACTCAAATGTACGGAAGTGTATTAGATTTTGGTCCACTTCATTAATGGCAACTCAGGAAGCATTTGAGTTCACTAGATGACTGTGCAAATCTGTTAATCAGTACTCTATATCCAAATCATCTAGAAATTCCTTTTCATAGCAACGTACAGGAATTCCAAGTTCTTCTCAGACAATGAATTTCTTAATATGGTCTTTAAGATTTTTAGTCGACACATATCCTGAGGGCCTGAATTGTCTTATGTTAAGGGGGCCCACTTGCCATCGGGCAAGCTGGCAACGTGGCCAGTCCGCCACTGTTTGCCTGTAGGGTACAACTTTTACCTTAAAGTAACAGATTTGCTTCTAATTACAGATGTTGGTGTAGTTACCGTGTTTCTTTACATCAACCTGTTAGAGAGGGAGATGCTTCTTTTCGTTGAAGTTTTTCATCTGCGATACTCTTCCAATTTTGTATCCTTTTTCTTCCAGGCTTTGGATAATTTCTGCAATTCCAATGCCAATCGGGAGATCTCTTATTACCACTTTCACTGGTCTGTCGTATGCTTCGCTAAGTACGAATTCCAGGTTTTTCTCTTTGAGGAAGTTGATAATTTTTTCCCTATTTTCTTCTGTGTCCGCTTATATTCCTATGAAGTCTCTTCTGAGTCTGTTTGCAGTTTTGGAGAACTGTTGGGTAATTTCCTTCACGATCAGGTTACAATTTGCTATGATCTTGAATTTTTCCCTATTTTCTTCTGTGTCCACTTATATTCCTATGAAGTCTCTTCTGAGTCTGTTTTCAGTTTTGGGGAACTGTTGGGTAATTTCCTTCAGGATCAGGTTACAATTTGCTGTGATCTTGAGGTAATTTCCGGACGTTTTGGGCTACTTCCTTCTGGATATTTTCCTCTGCAAGTTGTTAGAACTTATTTGCTGTTTTTACTGGTGTTGCTATTCTCTCCAAGTGGGTCTCTCTGGATGCTTTGCGGGATGAGACCATCTGGAAGTCATCCTCTTCTGTCTTTTCGTTTCCTGGTGGCGTGGTGGCCTCTACCGGATCGTCTGCCATTGTTGTTGTATCCATATCAGTACAGCTACTGGCATCCACTTTGCTGCAGTTGTCAGCATTCATAACAGGTGGGTGCTTTGTGCAATTAAGCACGGGCATTGTCCATAGTACCGGAGTATTTCATTCACTGTGACCAAAGCTTCGTTACACCTTTCCACTTCATTCATAGCTTTCTTTCCTTCTTCCGAGTTAGGATTTAATTTCTTCGGGCGCTTCCGAGCACGTTTAAGCATTTGCCTTGCCCGAATTTTCGGCGAATCTTGTTCCTGTAATTTAATGCAGAAATTCATTTCTTCTTCAGTCGGGGGTCTTTCTTTTTTTTCTGTTCTATTCTTTTCTCTCAGTTTTTTGAGAAAGTCCAATCCAGCAGGTTCCATCATTCTGTATTCCATTTTGGTCTGTATCAGTTTCGTGTATCTGATACTTTTTCGTACCTGATACAAAGTATCAAGTTGATACAGTATCAGTCTACCCTACTCTCCATATCAAAGGAGTCAATTTCGAGGAACGTTAAAGGGGGGAGGGAGGACGAGTGTTCGCTACCCCTCCCTGCGAACGGACATCACCACAGTAATGCGACAGCAGAAAGGAATTACTTGGGGGACAAAAAGGACAGTTGTAGGGATGAAGGAAAAGAACGCCACACCTTTTTAGGACACTTATACCGACCCGACCAGGGTTGCCATATTACACTTTTTTCAAAGCGCTTGGCCTTAAAAATTTTTATTTGGCCGTAAAATCATTTTGGGGGGCTTTCTTTTCTTTCATGACTTTAAAACTATTTCTTATAACCAATTTTAATGTTTTTTTTAATAAACTTTTGATATTGAACTTTTCAAATGACCTTGGTCGTTAGTCGTCAAACGAGGTAATTCTTCAGTAAAACAATTACATTCTGTCAGGGCCGTTCGAACAAAAGAGGGGCCTGGTGAAAACTGACTTGCAGTGCCTTGAAAACAATTTTGTGCAAAAAAAATAATTCATTGTTTTTGGCTATCTATTACACTGCATAGATTTGGTATATTAAGAACAAATTAAAATACGAAAATGACAGATAATTGAATTATTTTTATGGAGTTAGCATTTAAATCACACAAAAATCGTTAATAAATCCAAAAACAAAAATAATTGTTTGATAAATGCAATATGGTTTGCAACTTACTAGAATAAGTTTACAATGAAATTTTTATTTAATTTTCTTACATGTTTTATAGCAAATACGTTGATAATACTATCATAATTTAGTTTTTTGGTTAATTGAGATTCGATAGATAAAATAGCTAAGACGGTCAATCGCTTTCACTAATTCTACATCTCAAGTAATTTTTATTATTTTTAATCTTGAGAAAGATCTTTCTGAAGATGCGAAGTTAATTCGTAAAGCGCGAAATTCTGATACAACCCAAATAAACCATTTGATAATTCCAGCCTTCTAACCATTTCCAGTTTTTTGCAGCATTTTTTAATCCCAGCTTTCTTCTAAATAATCTGTGGATTCACAAATATCCGATTCATTGTCCTCTTTAGAATTCACTATCTATTCCTCAACAGTACCTTTATTTCCTTCACTTAATCGATTATTAATTCGTTGATAGAACAGTTAAGACTATTTTCCAATCTTTCCATTTCATATTTCTCAAACAACGATAAATTATCGCGATTTATCTGTTCTGCACTGCAATACTACAAAGATAGTGCGCGCATGGGGTTTCCGAGGAACTAGCGTATGTTTTCTTTCCAAACCCCCCGCCCGGGGGGGGGTCTTTAAATTCATGTGGTCAGCAAGTAAATGACCTTGAATGCAGCTGCTTTGAATCAAGGACGTTTTCAATGAGGGGTTGATTTTCTGTACTGGATTCTTGCAGCGTCCGGGCGGCATATAGGCATACTGTACTCGAGCAGAGCACCATTGTAACTTTGGAGGGCTCTGATTGGACAAGCGAATCTGACGTCACTCTTCTGCACATCGCATCAACAGTGAGACATGCGTATCTTGTTTAAAGTTCTTCCATATTCTTCTATCTATGAATACACATCGGAAACACTTTTAAGGTTGCTTCGAAAGATCGTTTCATCGTCAACGATTTTAACAACTTCGTTTACAAAAGAAGAGGAAGGATTGGAATTCTGAACAGCCATGGTGTATTACACAAAGAACATTTCGCTATTGCTAGTTGAAATAATCCGTCAGAGCGTGGTCATAGGTAAATAAACAACAAAGCATAGTTGCGTCAGATTCGCTTGCCCAATCAGAGCCCTCCAAAGTTACAATGGTGCTCTGCTCGAGTACAGTATGCCTATATGCGTCCGGGCGGGGCCGCCGCGACGAGTATTCATTAAACTGGTTTTTCTCTCTATAGTCTGTTCGCCGAGACGAGAGAACGAAACTAAACAAACGCATGCGCAGATTGGCGATGATTAAACAACTGTCACTTTGCCAAGAGCGCCAAACAAACAGTCTGAGTTTCTGTTTTTTTTTTTTTCATCTCCGCTGTTTATTTTTGTCTTTGACTGCTAAAATTGACGATTTTTTCGAGTGATTTTGCATTTTATGCACACAAATGGACAGTCGAAAAACTTCTTTGAGTCCACCGAAGAAGAGAGTAAAAAGAAAAGCTTTGAGTAAGGTTGAAAAGGATATGATTTTTGAATCTAATGAAAAAATAAAATTCGCCAAACTAGGGATTTTGGCCAAAAATGTTGCTCTTTGGCGATGTTTCCGCAACCCGTTTGTTTACTTTCGTTCTCTCGTCTCGGCGAACAGACTATAGGAGAACCTGGTCCGGGCCTGTAGACCGGATGCGCATTCCCCCTGTTTAATAACTTCATTGGAAAATTGACATTTTTCATTAATCTTTGTTGAATTAACTGCTTTTAAGTTTTAATCAAAATATAGAGGTCATGAAAATATCTCCTTACACACTTAGCAAGCGCTCACGTGGTCAGGTCTGGATTACATAGGGTTACCATGATTTTTTTTAGTTGAAATCTGGACACTCCGAGGGGGGTCAAAGTATGGTATAAAATAGTAAAAGATGGTTACCAGAGATCCTCTTTCATAACACTAGCCCCGAATTTGAGGAAATAAAACAAATTAAGACGAGAAGAATACAAAGAAGACACAATTTTTATTAAGGTCTCTTAGTTCAAAATTAATTTAATGAAAAACAGAAT
The DNA here is from genome assembly GCA_013235015.1 of Araneus ventricosus. Classification (NCBI taxonomy): domain Eukaryota; kingdom Metazoa; phylum Arthropoda; class Arachnida; order Araneae; family Araneidae; genus Araneus; species Araneus ventricosus. The sequence goes on along the minus strand of BGPR01029716.1, from coordinate 12,031 downwards.
TAAAACAAAATTGGAAATACTTTTACTTTTCTGTTTAAACTGGCGCCTGGATAAGTAGGCTCATACATTTTCTCATCAAAAATGAATGTCTTTCACTGTTGTTCTTGGCGGAATGACGTCAGCTGTTTCAAATACGTCAGATTTTCTCTATTACGACCAAATTTCTCTCGCGCCGCACTCGCTAGCAGATATCCGGACACTAGTCCGGCCGTGAGCCTGAAATCCTGACGATTCGTAAGCCTAGGAATTCACCAGCTTGCGATTCGAATTGTCACGGGTTCGAATCTGACCCGGTAGAGTCGTATACTGACTTTTATTCCCTGTCCGATGCATGCCTAAAGTTTTCGAGGATTCAAATTTGCATATCTTTTTAAAAGTTTTGTCTATAATATTTATTATTTTATTCTTTATTTCCAAACCTAATTTATCATCAGACAAATTTCATATATTTCCTATTCTGAATTAATTCTACCCATACTTATTAGTGTTCTAAATAAAAAAGTATAAAAATTCGTTCAGATGACCTTTAAATTACTCACATAGGAGAAATATTATGTCGAACAGAATGTAAAATACCTGCAAATAACGTTTTATCCACAGCTATAAATGTCGTTCCCTCCGCAGATACAGTACCAGCAAATAACGCAACTTACTAATAATTGTTTGCCCATGCTACTTTTTGTATTTCTTTCTAGTTTTAGTAACATCCACAAAAATTTCTTAGTAATTTCTGAACTACTTTCTTATTTGTTGGCTTATCTTAATTTGTATACTAAAAATTTTCGACTGTTTGAAAAAATTACCGACTCAAAATTTTCTCCTAACTCTTAATTATTAGATTTGATAAATCTAATAATTTCATTTTATCGAAATTTAACTAATGAAATGATTTTTGCGGTTTTAATCTTGAGTTTAAAAGAATTAATATATAAAATTATTTTGCTCCATTTTTTTTGTTTTGTTTTCACTAAGAAGTGTGTGATAGAAGGTAGTTTAGCAATTTTTAAAATATATATTGCGAAAGCACTTTTTTTGCAATGCACCAGATATCTCAATTTCTTTCTGGTTAAAAATAGAAAGTTATTTTGATTGTAGATTATTCTAATTGATATGTCATCCCAAATATGCGTTAGAAGACTGTAACAAAGTGGTCAAATAACAACTATGATTTAGGAGAGCTGTAACGAAACGATGATTTAGGGTTGCAGGTGAAATATAACACAACATTCTTCGACTAGTGTCAACCATCTGAGGAAGGACAATGCTTCTCTGTGCAGGTGTGTTCTAACAAAGCTTAGCGGGACAGAGGCGCCAAAAGAGTCCGCAGACGCGACGATAATTGCTGGAGACCAGACAAGACCACAGGGTTCTTAAAAAAGCGTTGATTGACAATGTCGCCTACATGAAGGGAGCTGGTCAATTCAAAGTAACGAAGCGTGGATTCGATGGACGATGGATAACATTTGCCTTTGTAGGAAAAGTGCTAACGAGGGAGACATAAATGTGGAACTTTTTGCAGGTGGTAGAAAGGAATGTCACCTGGCTAATGAGGACCCGGATCAGTAGATAAACGGGCGGATTTCGTTTGTCGGGGGGAGTTGAGAGTTGGACTTCACCTACGCTGGTGAGCGTCAAGTTTGCTTCGAATCGAGACTCGGCAGTACTCCCATCAGGGATTGCGAGTTCTGATATTTACGGATAGACCCGGTCCTCGGGCTCATCTCGTAGGAGTTTACATCGAACTCCGGAACTTAATTGTTTTTTCCAGCGCAGTGCAGGTTGGTTAGCGAAATTAATTAACTACTCGACCAAGAGTTACAGTTCCTCCCTTCGAGGTCATTTTTATTGATTTTTTGTACATAAACATTCTAACCTAGAAAATGTCTATTACAAATGTATATATATAAGTTAGCTGTAAATAAATTCGGAAAGACTACTCCTTGTCTGAAACCGCCTCGAATTTGCTCAGCCATCAAACCGCGGCCATCGGCCGTGACGTTACAAGACTCAAGAATGTTTCATAACCTTATTCCATCCATTCTTTCCTCAACCTTGAAAAATGTAAGCTTCTAAACTTCATCAATGCTTCCTCACTAGGCAAGATATATGGATCTCAATGATGACTAATGATTATAAATTTACCTTTAAGATAAATTGGATATATTATCGGGACATCCTTTTAGAAAATATATAGTATACTACAATACCCTTAAACACGACCGAACCAATCAAAAGCATGGGCCTGGTATGAAATTGACTTGCGTACAACAAAACAGTTAATTGCATTTTACTATTTATTACATTGCACAATTTTATATAGTAGGCAAGGTCACCTTAACAAATTTGAACGTCCTGAGCACGAGCGATTTGGCGCCCTTTTCAGCGCCTATGATCGGTATTGTGGAACTTGCGCACAGTCGCATTTGCGATAAGTCATTAAGTAGTGTTCTTTGCGCACAAACGTTGGAAAGGTTGCAGTACTGTAAACTTTATCGATGTCTATATGATTTGACTTGGCTTTGGCGCATTGAAAACCTTTGCCATATGGCAATCAATAAATGTCAGTAGGAGAATCACACTTCGTGTATAATTTAAATTAAACAATAAATAATCCATATAAATTAATCGTTATGTTAAATAAATTGAAAATACACGATTAATGTAATTATCAATTTTCTCTTGGGAAAGTGGTGATTATCTCATAGAAAAGAACCATCACACATCGATCACTCTCTTGAGTATGCATTCTCTATTGTCTCTCTAGTTGTTCGCCAAGTTTTCCTGCCAAAGGTAATTAGGATCCAGTAAACCTATAATGTGTGCGCAAATTCCAATAGTTAATGATGTGCGGAAATACGCCTGTGCGCATCGGACACAGAACCCTGTGATCAACGGCCTCAACCTACCTAATAAAATTAGTGAGGGAAAAAATCCCCAGTTCTCTAATTAACACCTTACAATATTGAAAATTGGTGCCTTTTCAAAATAGGATTTTACAGGCCAGGTTCCGCCACCCATGACTCATTTTTTGGCGATCTATTTACAATCGCTAATCATGCTTTTACTTTTAACATATTTAAAACTACAGTAGAGTCTCCCTACAACGAAGTCTCCCTACAGCGAATTTCTCCTTATAACGAAATTTTTAATCGGAATGTTAAATAACATTCAAAATATTCTCCATATAACGAAGTGGTTGTCTCCCTATAACGAATTTTTTTAGACGTTTATCTTTTCGATTTTTGTCATTTTTGAAGAAAGTTGCTTATTTCTGTGCAAACAAATCGCTCACACGTGCCTGTTTCTAGAACCACTCGCATTGTTCATTCCAGCGATAACACATAACAATAGAATGCTAGTATGTGAAGGGTAATGCAGTTGTGGGGACCTGGGTTTCTAAAGAGGGAGCAACATTTCTAGGGGTCAAGATTCCAGGAATTATGGTGGAGTGGGGATGGAAACATCACATGGATGTGACAAAACGCATTTTATGTTTATCCGTATTAGTACATACTATTCTTTAAATTGGTGAATTGTCTTCACGTTTGAGCATTTTATTTATACAATAAAAATAAGTATAATTTTAACAAATTTATAATAAATATTATTTCATTTTTAATTGAAAGTCATAATTAAATATTTTTGAACTTATCGCACATAATAAAAGGTTTGTAACATTTACTTAAATAACTGCAAAAATCTCTAATCTCCGTATAACGAAATTTCCTCCATAGCGAATTTTTCAACTGGAACCAAGCGATTTCGTTATAGGGAGATTCCACTGTATAATTAAATAAATAAAGGAAACAAAATTCCAATTAAATCAGCATAGAGAAATTTTAGGTGCTTTTTGGATTAATGATTCTCCTGATCTGCGGCCCATTGGATCAGATATGCCCTGCAAAAAGTAGACGAGTAGCTTTACCATACGTCCGGACTTTTGTCCAGATTTACGCCTGCGAATACGACGAGAGAGAAATTTGGTTGTAATGAAGAAAATCTGAAGTATTTGAAACAAGCGGGAGTGGCCTCTACTAACCTTTCTCGTATACAAAAATTTGCCATTTCCCCTCCCCCTGAGTGGATAAAAAATTCGAACCTACTGTAACCCAGAATGCAATGACTATCAGAAGGCTTTTCATTGGAGATTATAGCAATGGTAAAATATTTAGGGGAAGAATCAATTCAACCAGCGGGAGTGGCCTCCCCTAAACTTTCTCGTATACTTTTCAAACATTTGTCATTTCCTTTCCCCCTGCGTTGATAAAAAGTTCGAATCAACTGTAACCCAGAATGCAATGACTATCAGAAGGTTTTTCATTGTAGATTATAGTGATAGTAAAATATTGAGGTGAAGAATCATATTCAAAAAGATGCGTATGTATTAAAACTTCGCAATATTTTTTTTTTATCAAACTCTAGCAATGTGAGTTTCGCGTGCGGAGAAGAAAACAGGAGAATAGCTTGCGCTTGCTCAGAGATTGCTTCCAGTACGCCAGTAAAACGAGACGCCCTAAATGTTTGCTTCCTTACAAAATCCGCCGCCAGAATTGGTGTTTGACAAACTGTCAAGTTTTCGGAGTGTCCCTAACTTGCACAGGCATTTCTACCACTACGCATGCGCATGGAGTTAAACAAGTATGCGATTATACAGACCGACAGACAGTCAGCCCGTTGACGGATTTGGCCCAAACGGACCTACATTCATGACGATAAAACTGTGTACCAAATTTTATCCATGTAGCTATTCAAGTTTTTGAGTTATAGTGTTCACATGACTTCGGACATACAGACAGACAGACTTCCCGTTGACGGGAAGAAAACGGATTGACGGTTCCAAAATTTGATAGAAACCTACAAATTATGTTTAAAGACCACATACCAAATTTCATCCCCGTAGCTCTAATAGTTTTCGAGTTATCGTGTTCACAGACATACAGACACACAGGCAGACATAATTCCAAAATTGTGTTTTTCGGAATCAGGGAGGTCTAAAACGTGGAGATTTGTCAAAATCTCGAGTTCGAATTTTTTGACGATTACAATACTTTCTCTTTGTATATTTCGTATACGAGAAAGTAAAAAAGCTGATGTCATTCTTCCAAAGAAAGAAAATTAACTGTTCACAATATTTACAGTGTTGATGAGAAAGTGGATGAGCCTCCTTGTCCATGCCCCAGTTTGAAATGAAAATAAAAGAGTTTTAGCATCTTTTTAATTCTCTTTTTCATTAATATAATTTTGAATTACCCAACATTAATAAAAATTGTATCTTTGTATTTTGATGCCTTAGTTTTTTCGCTTCCTCAAACTATGCAAGTGCTATGAAAGAGGGTCATTGGTAGGCATCTTTTAGAATTTTATACTGCACTTTCACCCCACTGACCCTTCAACCCCCCTTCACATATACGGATTTCAATTGAACAAAATTATGGTAACCCTATAGATAAATGTTTTCTAGGAAAGGGGGATCGAAGCCTAATGACCTTGGCAGTACCGAGAATTTTCGCTATTGTGAAAAAGGGGAAGCTATAATCTCCTAGACACTCCCGTTTGTTTCCTGCTTGTTCTATGTGGAATGTAGACCCTACGTACTCTGCTTTCTGGCAGCAGAACAAAAAGGTGGTCTCAGGTGTCGGGCAAAACAGGTGTTGCTCATGCAGGGCCGAAGAAATACAAGGGCTGGTTCATAGAGGCTTCAGCGAAGAACCAGTGGGGGAATTTTGTGACGTCAACATGCTGACACTCCGCGCTCGAAGATACGAAATTCCCTTTACTATAAGGGTTTTGATGTTAATGTTTTTATTTTCTCGTATACGAAGTATATAAACAGAAAGTATTGTAATCGTCAAAAAGTTCGAACTCGAGAGTTTGGCGAATCTCCGCGTTTTAGACCTCCCTGAATCCGAAAAACGCAATTTTGGAATAATGTCTGTCTATGTGTCTATAAACACGATAACTCAAAAACTATTAGAGCTACGGGGATGAAATGTGGTATGTGATCTTTACACATAATTTGTAGGTCTCTATCAAATTTTGCACAAAATCCGTCTACGGGAAGTCTGTCTGTCTGTCCGCCGTCATGTGAACATTAAAACTCAAAAACTTGAATACCTAGATGGATAAAATTTGGTACACAATTTTATTATTCATGAACGTAGGTCCGTACAAAGTTTGGACCAAATCCGTCGAAGGGTTGACTGTCTGTAGGACTGTGATAATCGCATACGTGTCAAAATTATATCTCCTAAACCCTTTGGCTTAGATAAATAAAAATTGGTATGACGGTTACTAACATTAATTATAGATCTGTGCCCAAATTTCTTTCCAATGGTTAAAAAAAAAGGTGTTCAAATTGCATATTCAATTTGTTTTAATCCTCTTCTCCATGCGTATGCGTACTGGTAGCAATCTCTGTGCACGCGGAAGGATTACGCCACATTGTCCATGAGCCGGCAAGAGTGGAAGCAGTCTGTGTTTTTATCGGCACTCATTTCTTTGAATATGATTCTTCACCTAAATATTTTTAATTACTATAATCTACAATGAAAAACTTTCTGTTAGTCATTGGATTCTGGGTACGAAATTCCCTTTACAATTATTAAAGGTTTTGATGTTAATGTTATTTCCTTTTTAACTTAATATTTTAAATTGTATGCCAGTATTTGGAGTGAGGTCAATCTGATACACCACCATTTCAATAAATTATTTGAGTCTCTTTTGACACAAAAAATATACGGGAAAAGGAAAAAAAAAAAAAAAAAATTAAAATCAGCTTCAGTCGGCATATACTATCCACTCATTGAAAAAGCTGATTGGCTCGAACTATTCAATATTTGCGGACAAAAATGGATTATTTGTTTACCTCTATCATTTTTTATTTATTTGAGAGAAAAATTTATATCAAAATAATGCATTGTAAATACTTGCGAAGCAGATATACGTTTTTACGTAATTTTTACGTATTCATTTTATAATCATACTTAAAATATGTAATAAATATGATGCAGATATATATATTTAGTATTTTTTTCACAACCAGCAAAATATCAAGAAGCATACCAGGTGGGAAATCGTATCCCTATCTGAATTCGCCAGTGTAAATCAGACTGCTTGGAAATAGATCGAATAATTAAATGTCTCGAAATATCTTCTGCTGTCCACTTGATTTTGCTTTTATTTTATATTAAGGCATTTATCTATGCTGATGTTAAGAATTTTTTTAAAAATTTTCTTCTATTTTCGATACTTTTATCAGTTTACTTTTTTAACTTTTATTCACGGTGAAAATACGGCAAATTTGCGCTTTCGTTTTCATTTCTTTTCTTTTTTTTCTCTGATTTTTCTCCGTCTCCTTTTTCGTCTTTTCAAGTTCATTATCAAGAAATCAAATTCTTTCCGGAAGTAATGCATTTCTTTTTCAGTTTGAAAGCAAAATGAGCAAATGTTTTCAGTTTTTAATGTAGTAAATGGCTCCATAGCTGTCGTGACACATGCTTCTTTAAGCCTCAGACATCACTCACTAAGTTATCGCGTTTCTATACACTGAAATGGACAGACAGTGAATCATTTGACAGATTTAGTCCAAAATTTAAAGCACACATGCAATCAGGGTCATCTTATCTAGTGGGCGGTTGCCCAGGAGCGCATGCAAATTTTTATAGAAAATAGGTTGCGATCACAGATCCCGGGCGAGGATCCAATTTTTATAGAAAAGCTGTTATTATCACTGCCTGAGCCGCCAATAAATGGTAAGAAATATAATCATCTAAGGAACACTCTAGGGGAAAATGCATTAGACATAAAAGAAGGAGGAACAGCAGTTAAAACTAAATTATTTATTTATAAAATATAAAAGGTATTTATACAGATGGTTATTTACAGATTAGGCAAGAGAGATTTAGGGTTTGTTAGTTACTTATTAAAATATCAACTTACACCTCGTTTAAAGATTAGTTACAGCCATCGCCCATCGCCGCCGTGCTAACAGGGAAGAGACCCCCGTAGCTGCCTACGCTCATATCTACCGCATGTCTGTTCTGTTTGATTTCGAAAAGTCATTTCCTCAGGATTCAAACCAGGGTCAAAATAGCCATATCAAAATAGCAAAATAAGGCCAAACCTTCTGAAAAATAAGGCCAAATTTGACAAATTGATTGAAAACATCATTTGCTGTTAGAAAAACAGCTATCCTTCATGAAAACGAGTCCCACTTGATAGGCATATGTTCAATGTTCTAATATTAAACTAAAATTTAAGTGAAAGAAATTTAAAACATCCTTGTTCTGTTCAGGAGTCATTTCGTTTGACAGCCCATTCTATATCATTTGAGATGTGTAATATCAAAAATTTATTAAAAAACAATAGAATAAGTAATTAAAAATTGTTCTAAAAGTCATTAACAAAAATAAAGCCAAAAAAGGCCAAAAATGAATTTAAGGCCAAGGGCTTTCAAAAAGGCCAAATTTCTGTAATTTGGCCTTAAAAAGGCCAATATGGCAACCCTGACTCAAACATTACTGTCAGTTTTTAACGGATAAACACCCACGCATCACGTGATTAGCAAGAAGAGACCGCGTGATCGTTATCTCTCGATATCTTTCCGCTGACACAACAATATTCAAATGAGTTTGAACGGAAAGTGAAAAAAATATTATTAGGAAGGAATTAAACTTACGCTTATAAGCTATACGGGGAATATACAATTCCTACAATTATATATGATTTTATGTTAATTTTGAACCATAAAATGTATTTCAATATAATTTTAAATATGAAAAGGCATGGTTTGCCAAATTGTAAGGTGTTAATCAGAGAACAAGTAATTTTTCATCTTTTTTCTGCTCCTCAATTATTTCATGAGGTTGATGTTTTTTTTTGGGCGGGGAAAGTGGTTTTAGGCGCTCATATTCCTAAATACGGTTCTGAACGGGCGCCAAATTAGTCTAGCCCAGGGCGCTCAAATTTGTTAAGAAGGCCCTGCCTGCAATTTTAGTGACAAAAACGTATGCCATATATCATTCATCCAATTCGCAGCTTTTGTGAGATATCATGTGCACATGCACAAAACAGCAGGCGGACTCGCCGACGGGGAGGTGCAAAATAAGTCTAGGGGTCAACAAAATCGTCTTCACTCTGTTCATCATCATCAAAAAATCTTTGAAGAGATTCTTCTAACGTAAATGTCTCGTTTTAATAGGGTTACCATCAGAGCCGGCCTGAACAAAAGCGGGGCCCGGTGCAAAGTTGACTTGCGGGGCCTTGAAAAATATCGCCCAACAAAATAATTTATTGCTTTTTGCTATTTATTACATTTCACAATTTGGTTAATTAAAGACTATAAAAATACATGAAAATAATAAATAATTAGATTATTTTTATAAAGTTAATATTTTAATCACACAAAATAATCGTTAATAAATCAAACAAAAATAATTGCTTCATATATAAAATTTGGTATTCAACTTACTAAAATAAGATTACAATATATGGTTTTTGTTTCATTTTGTTATAAGTTTTATAGCATATATCTTGTTAATATCCTTATGATTTAGATTTTTGGTTAATGCGGATTTGATAGATAAAATGACTAAGCAAAACAATTGTTCGTCTCTAATGCTAGATCTCAAGTAATTTTTTATTATTTTTAATCTTGAGGAAGATTTTACTGCAGATGCGAGCGTTATTGGTATGTCAATATAATTATAGAACAGAAGTAAAATTTGGATACAATTTAAATAAATATTGTAAATATTTGAAATATTGTGACCTGGAAGGTAAAACTTGACGACAAATTTTGATTTCGTTAAATAAATTAATACAATTAATTTTCGTTTTGCGCAATCTGACAGCGGCGTGGGGCCTTGTGCGCTCGCACCTTTCGAAACCCCCTAGCGCTGTCTCTGAATTCAAGCATTTTTTTCTAAATAAAAGATAAAATTCCTCCCATTATTTTTTGCAAACTCATGTTGTAGAAATGTGTCCTGTCTCTCTGATTTTATGAGGATATATTAAAAATTGTTCAGTTTGAAAACTTTCAGTGCTAAAATTAAAATTATAAAATGTGAAAATAGTTTCAATTGGAGTTTCAAAACATGGAAGCTGAAGAAACTAAAAATAACTTTTAACTATGCAGTCAATTGAAAGAGAAAATAACCCCCTTTCAATTTTTCTGTCGATTTACGATATCAGAACATTCATTCGGTATTGAAATAAAATTTAAAGCTGTATGGGATTTTCTTGTATTTTGGATTATCAAGTGTTTTCTTAAAAGTCGAACTCATTATTTCTTCATATTAACAAACAATTATTTCTTCATATACAACAAAAAAAATAAATAAATAGAACTAAAACCACCGGAGTGGCCTCCCCTAAACTTTCTCGTATACTTCTCAAAAATTTGTCATTTCCTCTACCCCTGCGTGGATAAAAAATTCCAACCTACTGTAACCCAGAATGAAATGACTATCAGAAGGTTTTTCATTGTAGATTATAGTGATTGTAAAATATTTAAGTGAAGAACCATATTCAGAGATGCGTATCTATTAAACCTTAGCAATATTTATTTTCTATCACACTCTAGCAAGCTCCGCTAAGGCGAGTGCGTGCGCGAGTGAAAAGGAAACAATGAAGTGAAAAGGAAACAGGAGAAAATGATCTCGTTCGCTATCGCTGAATAGCTTGCACATGCTCAGAAACTGCTTCCAGTACGCAAGTAAAAAATTGAATATGCAATTTGAGCGCCTTTTTTTAACCGATTGAAACGAAATTTGGGCACAGATCTGTAATTAATGTTATCAACCGTCATACCAATTTTTATTTATCTAAGCAAACGGGTTTATGAGATATAAGTTTTTCAAGCATGCGATTATACAGTCCGACAGACCGTCAATCTTTCGACAGATTTGGTCCAAACTTTGATACGGACGTACATTCATGATGATAAAACTGTGTACCAAATTTCATCCATCTAGCTATTCAAGGTTTTGAGTTATAGTGTTCACATGAACGCGGACAGATAGACTTCCCGTAGAAGGATTTTGTCCAAAATTTGATAGAAATCTACAAATTATGTGCAAAGATCACATACCAAATTTCACCCCCTAGCTCTAATAGTTTTCGAGTTATCCACAGACAGACACACAGAGAGACATAATTCCAAAATTGTGTTTTTCTGACTAAGGAAGGTCTCAAACGTGGAAATTCGTCAAAATCTCGAGTTCGAATTTTTTGACGATTGCAATACTTTCTTTTTGTATACTTCGTATACGAGAAAGTAAAAGATAATCGACTGATCACAAACTTATTTACAATTATACACTACCTACCTAGTTTAGGTTTTAGGATATTCAAATTGAATCAATCTTCAAAGTACCTCAGAAATTTATCCAAATAACTTCGATATGTAGTTTCCCAAAACAATAAAATGTTCCAAATAAGTAAAATTTTATAATGAAAAATGCTCAATGTAAAAGATGAGAAAACACATATTTTCGTTTGTTAATAATAAAAAAAAATGTTTTATCTGAAATGTATGCAATAATAACAAATAGCAAAAATATTGAAATAGGAAAACAAAGGGGAACTACATTGTTTTATAAATTGTTATCATATTAAAATTTTCTTTTTGTAAATATAAAAGCAAAGTTTGTTTAATAAATAACTATAAAAAAAGAGACAAAAATTAGCATAACTGAAATTTGTTTGCAAGAACAAATGCAGAATATTTTATTTTTTGTACGGCTGATACTCTGAATGCCAACGAACTGTTCAATGAAAAGTTAAGCTTCTGAGAAAACTCCTTGGGTTACCTGTCGTGTTTCACACAACCCAATATTCAGATTCACTACTATTTATTAAACTCTGAGGAATAGATGTAACAGACTACCTTTTAACAAGTACTGTGAGGTCCTGAAAAGCACCCGCAAATTTTCCCACGGAAAGAGTGACCGGGCCTCCCAGGTCGCTAGGAGAGAACGGTTAGTCAAAGGGGCCGACAAGCCTTTCCCAGATTGCGTCATCCCGGAGGGTC
>BGPR01029715.1:0-19112 GCA_013235015.1 Araneus ventricosus | reverse complement strand
CCCAGGGAGAAACAGCATTACCTTCTAAAATAAATATAAATGGATTTTCCGGAAACGCGTCTACCTGTTTTATGAATGAATCAACCAAGAAACCATCTATAAATGTGACTTTCATGCAATACTTATTTTGAGAGTTGGGTTTCTATTAAAAACCAATAAACAATTTCCAATGGAAGTTTCATTTGTATTAGAAATGAAATCTGTCTGGTTTTAAAGCTCGAAACCTGTTTGATATGCATAGAAATCTATTTCCTTAAGTTTTTTCATTTCGATAATAGCTTCTCGAGAAATGCATTTTTCATAGAACTGAGAAAAGTTATAGAAACAACGAACGGATGGAGTTTTGCACCCCAAGCATTTCTATTCGTTTTATATCTAAAGAGAACTGGTGTATATAAATGAAATTAAATTCATATATGAATTTTATTAAAATCGAAAAGCTAAAGAATTTTACATTTTTTTTTATTTGTTGTAATTCATTATTGTCTATAGGTATGAAAAATAAAAAAGTTTTGCTTAATGATGTTTATCGAAGTTTTTTATCTTTAAAAATATCAACAGCCAAATAAAAAAATGCTTATTTTCTTCTTGTGTTTTCGGAAGTGTAATATGCTACAGTTTATCTATTTGTCTTTTACTATTTTCGCTCCATTTTTGAAATAAACTTAGCATTAAAATTTCAGTTTAGTAAGTTTATATTATGAGAAACGTTATTGTCGAAATATATATAAACGAGATTGTCACTTTTACCACAGGATAGAATCATACCATGTTTGAAGTCATTTTGTTGATATCTGGCCTTTGTTTAGACAACAGTCAAGTAATTAGACATCTCAACAACATTTCCAACAAAAAATAATTAGACTACCTTGTGTTGATACCAGTATTCCTTTCAACTTTGTAATACATTATTGGATTAATTTTCTGGAAATCCAAGAATTTGACAAAGTTAAGACAATTGTTTTATTTTGAAAATTTTATAAATTTAAAACAAGAACTTGGCAATTTTAATAGCTGAAGAAGCATTTTGATTCTGACAAATGAGCTTGGTAAACATTTTGGGATTTTTGAATTAATTAGAATTATTTTTTTATATTCCTGAGCGTTTCTTTAGATAAAAATGCATTCTATTTCATTGCCATCGAATTAAATCTGAAGTGGCTGTATAATTGATGTAGAGTGGAAACCCAGGCCTAAATATCACAATTTTTATAGCTAAATTACTAAATTTCTTTTCTTTACTTTTTCTGAACTTTGCCTGCCTAGTCAAAGAAGACACCACAAATATTCGATAAACTAAATAAAATATTAATATTTATAATAAGCTTCGACAACAAATTATTCCTTTCATAAAAAATAAACTTCTATGCATTGTAGAGTAAACTTGGATATCAGTTGGGTTGAACTGCTAAGCTATAACTTATATCGGATTCCTTCCAGCAATACACGACAGGCTAAATGCTTATCTGTGAATAGCTTGACCATTTGAATGCTATAGCCAGTCCATCGTGAACGTATGAAGGATGTCGATAAGGAAATGACCAACGCCATCATAATGGTCATTGGTAATTTCAAGTGCCAAATATGATATGTCGTAGATAGCATCACCCTTAAGCTCGGTCGCATTTCCATATCGCCTCAAACCCATCTTATGAGTAGGTTTATCAACCCATAACGGGGATAATGAAAACTGTGGGAACGATTTCCAGTAGTGGACACATTACGCAATGCCATTACGCATAACTCACAAGCATTTGTTTTGTTTGGTGCGAAGGTACTGATGATCTCAGACTATTGAGTTGATCTTTCAGTTTTGAATATCTTACTTGAATGCCCTAAATTTAATTCCCACCGCCAGAGCTTTTTTTAATTCATTGTCTCTAAAGGTGCGTGAATTGGTGTGAGAACACCCTCACTAGAATACTTTTGAATATTTACGACTAGCAGTACGCGCACGGCATTGCCCGTGGAATCAGGACTTCAACAAAATGAAAAAAAAACCCGCCCACAATGACATGAAAAAGTTTTGAAATCAAAACAAAAGATACAAATTATTGGTTTTTCCGCTTATTTTTCTTCTCGATAACGACATTTGACAGTACAGAGTAAAAAATAAACCGATATTTTCGAAAAAGTTTTTTTTTAGGATTTAAAAGATTGATTCCTATAAACCAGGTAAAATGTTAAAGAATGAAAACCGAATGAAATCTTAAACGATTTCAAATGGAGCAATACGCCTCGAAAGATACAGACAAACATAATTTCTATAGAATTTAAATATATCCAAAATGAATCAAAGAAGAAAAGAAAAAGAGAGATATAAAATCTTTCACTTCAGATTTAAACTTTTAAGCCATATTAAGTAAATAGCGCCTTGAAATCATATTTCCTTTTTTCTAGTCTTCTCTAACTGAAGATATCAGCCGTTTGATTTGATTTGATTTGAAAAAGAGTTTTTTGGGATTTTCAGATACAAAGGCTATTATCCCCTATTCATTCCAAAGTTCTTTTCAATCCGTAATCAAAAAAGAAGGAAAAATTGTCATCATTGGTCTAGAACTATAGCCGATTTGATTCGGTCAAGACAAAAAAAATGGCGCCCTCCTAGAAGGGCTTCCAAATTCTTTTTTTTTTCATATCAGCCGTATACTCAACTGTCAAACAGTATAAAAACAAACAAATTAAAAGAATTATCTGTCGACGTGAAGCAAAGGGGTTATGTCGTCACGTGATTTCGACGAAATGCATGTTGGGAAAATACGTCACGTGACCTTGATTAGAACCGATTGAAGAACCGTAAAGAGAATTTTGAGGTGAAAATTTTTTAATACTTCAGAAAAAAATAATTAAAATTCAACCAACTGTTCAATTTTAACCATTCTTGTCTTAAATCACGGAGAAACGTTATGTTTATTACTTCAACAAATTTCAAATTGATAACAAAATTAGGACGGCGGATGCAAGAAATTGAAATTCCAAACAAAGTTTATTAGGCTTAACTGACTATTTTTAAATTTTTTTCAAAATTCAGTAAATTACGTTAGAAATTCAAAACTAACTTCATTAGAACGGAAATCACATGCTCTTTCCGATGCTGTGTCTATTTTTGTCGTACACTTATTCGAAACCATTAGTGCGAAAAATCAACCAAAACAACACAAAACATTAAATAAAAAATTTTCTAGATTAAATTTTAAAATTTCGGCTTCAAGGGGCATTTCGTCACTGTTAGGACTACCTGTGTGCCAAATTTCAAAGTTGTAAGTGCGATAGATTCGTCTGGACATCCCACGCAGGCACACACACACACACACACACACACACACACACACAAACATTGCCTTTTATAAGTATAGAATCATTGATTTGATCCATTTTATATAAATATCCTTGTTTTTACATTTTTGAGAACACTTTTTCTTATTGGATATATTTCTCAGTCATAATTTTGAATTTTCGTCATGTTTTACAGTTTTTCTTAATTGTCCGTAAAGGAGTGTACATATATATTTTTTACGTTTTAACTTGGAGGAAATAAGTTTTACTTTTTATATAGAATTTTATGGGGATATATTCATACCACATATCTTGGCGCAGCATGGCCAACTATGGTTTACTAGAATGCTTTTGATTGTTTACGAAGCATTGATTTTATCCATTTCATATAAATATCATTGTTTTTCACATTTTTGGAAGCACTTTTTCATATTAGATATATTTTTCAGTTATAATTCTGAATTTTCGTCACGTTTCACAATCACGGCGACACGAAAGGGTCAAATTTCTTAATCACCGATTGGCAAAGCTGGCAAGTTTGTTTTGTTTACATTCGATTGGCCGAATTAGGTTGATTTGATCTGAAAAAAGAATTTGGAAGCCCTTCTATCAGGGCGCCATTTTTTTTGTCTTGACCGAATCAGATCGGCAAATATAGTTCTAGACCATCTTTCGATGGCAATTTTTCTCTCTTTTTTGATTTCGGATTGAAAAGAACTTTGGAATGAATAGGTGATAATAGCCTTTGTAACTGAAAATCCCAAAAAAAAACCTTTTCAGATCAAATCAAATGATTTGATCTGAGACAGCGAAATTTTTCAAAATGAGTTTAAGTCGGGCAGTTTCAATTATTAATCGAAATCGTCGATGAAGAGAAGATAGGTCAAATGAAATTGTTGAGGAATCTTTCCTAAGACGATCCAATCGGAATAAACCAAATAGTATCAGGTGTTTTTGTGTACGGATCGAAGTTTCCCAGCTACAAGAACATAGTTATGGGACTGTGACAGGACTCTGTTCTTTTATCCATGTAGCGAAGCTTTTCTGATCATTATTTCAGTGAAACAAAAAGCATGTTTAAAATTTTGGTGTAAAAAGCAAGAATTTTAGAAATTTTTAAAAACTTTTGAAAAAAAGGCTACTTTGTTATTTTTATAAAGGTAAAAGTAAATAATTTTTATGGGTTATAATTTTGAATAGTGAGTATGAACGTGTTTAAAGCCATTTGTCACCTTAAGCTGTCCTTTTTAAACTAAAATTTTGTGAAATGGGTTAAATCATTTTTTGAAAACTCTTTCTGAGGTTTTAACGCATAAATAGCTACCCAGAGAGAAAAGTTATATCTTTCTTGGATAAATAATTATTGCACTAAGTGTGCATACATGTGACAAAGCTTTATGAGCTACAATTCAAAGAGAAGAGTGGATATTTAGAAGTTTGTTGGAATGAAGTTAGGGCCAATGAAACTGTTGAAGTGCCCTATTTCTGTTTGTTGAAAATAATTTTTATTTGTAAACATCTTATAATTATGCATTTTAGCATTCAAATTTCTTTCCAACATTTACATATACAGAATATATGATATAAAGGTAAAATTTTAATTTTGGGAATTTATGATTTAGTTTATAGCTATTGATGAAAAACTAATGTTAAAATTCATGCCATTTCAAATAATTTAAATTTACCTTTATTAATTAACTAGAAAATCACGCGTCATGGTTTGACGGGTGCAAATTGCCTCTTCATTCGAGAGATTTCCCTTCAAATTTGACGTGTTTAAATAGATATATATGCGAGAGAAATGTTTAACATTGATTGAAAACAAATAAAATAAACATATGTTTTATAACAGGAAGTATTTTTTTTATTTACATATTATTTAAATATTTCTTCATTCAAAAAACCTCTTGGTAAGCAACATTCCGTGTGAAGTATTTTTCGTTGTTTAATAATTTTCCTTGTACTTCATACGTCTTTGTGTAAATTTTAACGTGATTGGGAATCCTAGACCTTGAAAGTGCAACATAGAGCTCTCCATGTGAAAAGACAGGCTCATCGAGGTAAATTCCAACATGATCGAAAGCTTGCCCCTGCGATTTGTTGATAGTCATCGTGTAAGCTGGAATTAACGGGAACTGGCGGCGGTTGAGAACGAATGGTAGATTCACGTCACCGGTGGCTAATTTAATTCTTAGCAAGAAAAAAACATCGCTACGATTGCATTCAGATACAATTTGGCGTCCAAACTATATCAAGCGCATGATATACCACTGACGTAATTTACTACTTTCTATTAAAAAAAGGAAATTACTTTGAAATATAGGATTAATATAATTTAAAATTTCTCGGGAAGTATTGATCATAGCGAGATAAATTTTATATCTATGGATAGCAAATTTTATTTCACTATTTTAGAGCTATTAAATTTGAAATAGGACAACAATTACTCTTTTAAATTTCAAATTGCTGAAATTTAGGTTCTCTAACAATGAAATAATACTGTTTGACGTCCCGCAGTGCTATGGCGCGAGTTTTATTGTTGGTGACGTCAGAGCGTTACCGGAGGATCTGGGCTATTATATTAGTAATGCATTTATAATTTCCTATTGCTAGCAGACACTCATAACTGTACGGCGAGCGAGCAAACCAGCTGGAATCACGTAGTGATTCCAAAAGAATCACAACGTGTTTCTTGGGGGTTGACGAGCGGAGGGAGTAGATGGTGCAAGCCCCTAGTTTTTCTTAATTGTTCCTAAAGGCGTAAATCACTTTTTTTACGTTTTAACTTCGAGGAAATTAAATTTTACTTTTTTTATTGATTTCTACGAGGGATATATTCATACTGCATATCTTGGTGCAGCATGACCAATTCTGGTTTTTGCGCTATAAAAATCCAAAAAATAATTCTAATGTAATTGTAGAAGTGAAAAAGAAATTATGCTAATCGAACTGTTTATTGATTCTCAAATCAGGCATAAATTACGCAGGGCTTCAGAAGCCTATTAATTACTTACCTACCTATTAATTACCAGAAGCCTATTAGTACAGGAGATATTTATTCAGATATTTTTTCAACCAAATAAAATGGACAGCGGAAGTCCATGGTTTTAGCAAGGGGTATGATTTTGGTTTCAGGGAATTTCGTTGCTACTGAAATCGTTCCAAAATAGAAACTGACATTCTGTTTGTTCTGGTGGTATTGTGTTTAATTTATCTGGCAGGAAAAATAGAAACAATGACTGCTGATTCAGAAAACTAATATTATTTACAAGGCTATAACCAACGGCAGCAAGCTTATATGCTGTGAAAGTAAGTAGGTGTCGAAATAAGAGTCTCTGACCCAGTCTTAGGCCTACTGGTAATACAACGATTAGTTGGTTGACTGGGATGGTCCTCATAATTTTGAATCGTGGTCAGAAAATAATTAGAATCGGATTTCGAACTGGTCAGGTGCTAAATTGCTAAAGAGTCTCTTTGGTCATGCGTAGATAAGCGCATGGCGTAAGAGGAAACCGAATATTAAAAATTCCACTCATTAAAATTACTATTATTAAATAAATAATTAAAATTTAAAGTAGCGATTTCACCAAAAAAATTTAAAACATTGTTATGATCAAAAAATAAAGAGTAAGAAAAAAATTATAGCATGCAATACATATGAAATCAAGTGAGGATTTAAAAACAGCGAGCCAATAAAAAAATTATTTTACAACGAAGACCGCATTTAATGCATTTATGATCTGCATAAGTGCCACCTTCAAATTGGTTTTCTTTATGAAGCGCTTGATACAATTAGTCCATCCATCAACTAGGAGGTACACTTTAACCAGGTCCTTCTAATAACACAATATATAAGGTGTGCCCAACTGAAGAGGAGACCTTAGCTGTATCGACGTTGTGTCAAATCCCAGTGAATTAATGTGCTTGCCGATAGATGACGTGGTAATATTCCCAGTTTTACCTGCGTAGTTAGCGGCTTCGCATCAATATCCTCATTTCTGGAGAGTTGTTTCCACAGTTCGCTGCATGATGGATTCTTCCAGATCATTTACCCAGTTTCTTCGCGCAGAAGGGGAGCATGCTTCACAAATTTATCTCAGGATGATAAAGGTGTACGGAGAGCAGTGCCTCGCACTGTGCACCATATTCCGGTGGTGTCAGCGTTATGAGGCGGGACGCGTAAACATCAAGGACTTGGCACGCCCTGGGCAGTCGCACGTTGTGACCAACAGTGCTACGATTTCGGCTGCGGATGAGCTCATACGGCAGAATCGTCGGATCACCACACGCGAAATTGCTGTTCAGCTGTCGATAAGCAAAGGTGCTGTGCATCACATAATCCACAAAAAGCTTGGTTATGGCAAAGTTTGTGCACGGTGGGTGCCCAAGCATCTGTCGGAAAATCAGAAGACGGCGAGAGTGGGTGTTTGCCTGACCCAGCAGTTTCTACACTGAAGCCATCCACTCCCTTCCTACGAGCTAGAATCAGTGTATCAATGTCAATGGCGATTATTTATAGCTGTAGTGTTACACATTAACTGTAATTAGAATATTGTTATTAAAATTTCTTTACACATAACTATAGTCTCCTTTTCATTTGGGCACACCTTATATTTATCGGAATCTCAAGCACTGACCATTCTGACTTTCCATTCACGCCTTTCCCTGGACTCCCATAGCCATCTTTGAGAACTATTGTAAAAGTAACGTCTCTTTCGAACCTAGAACCTTCCAATCCCGAAGTCGAGACCTTCCCACTAGGCCATCGCGACCTCTGAATTGTTCTGGCACTTTTTATGAAATTATGTGCCCCTTCATGACAACCTCCTTTTGGGTATAAATAATATTCAACTATGAATAACTTTTTCACAGTCGAGCTCCTTTTGATATACCAGGAACATGCACGACTACAGTTATGCACAGAGAAGAACATTTTAGCAAGCAAGCTTTTGTAAAGGAATCTTCTTAACTTCTAATATGCACATTTTTCCCATTTTCTCTTTGAAGTGTACAAAGAGAAAGTAATGTAATCATAAAAAATTAGACCACGACATTTTAATGAATCTTTACGTTTTGACACCCCTGCGACGAAAAAAACATTTTTCGAATTATGTTATCACAAACAAGGAAAGAAGTAGGCGAATGAAATTTACTATAGCGACTTCACACTAAAATTGTAAATTTCTATTAAATTTTGGACGAATTTCTTCAAAGAGAAGTTTGTCCTTCCTAGTGCATGTCAGCATGACAACTCAAACACGCAGTGATCTTGGTAGATGAAATTTGCAATATGATTTGCCGCAAAAAAACAAGACGAATCTGTATTTTTGAGGGCACACACATGTTTAAATGATATCTCAGAAACGCAGCTAGCAAGAGGGATGAATATCAATATGAAATCTTTGCACTAAAGTTATATATATGTGTCGAATATTGGTCCAGATCCATCAAGGGGTAAATTGCTTGTTTATTTGTCTATCAGTAGAATGTGTGCACCAAGATAGACATTCGAAATTTGGCATGTGGTAATGAAGCCTAAATTGTATCTCTGTAATATATTTCGGACCTAATCTGCTAAAAGGAATAGATCTTTCTTCACTACACTACGAAACTAAACCCAAAACGCAACATATTGAATAAGTATATCAGAAAGTTGAATCGACGACACTCACGCACACAACGAAGCTGAACACAAAGCGCAACATATTAAATAAGCAACATATTAATAAAAAGTCGAGTCGACGACATTCATGCTGATTAACATTTGTTTTATTTCAAAATATATTAGAATTAAATTCTAACAATGAATAACATGAAATGAATTAACCCACCAACAAGCGAGCGTATGTACGAGATGCATATATCGTGCATCGTATTGCATATTATATCGTGTTCTTTCACAAAAATACATGCAATTTTCACTTATGTAATCTGTATTTATTAGCTCCATACTAAACACAGATTATATAAATGAAAATTGCATTTAAATTTATAAAATAATTATATACATATGTAATACGATATACTATATAAGTATCTCCTACATACGCGAGTCTGATGGAAAGTTACGGCGTCATATGAAATCTCTCAAAATAGACGAACGCAAGACTGATACTGGTTTTTTTAATCATTTCTAAAGTATGCCATTTGTGCAAAGGCGTTAACTATTGCTGCAGCGCACCGAATAATCTCATGAAATCGATAACAATGCAGGAGACTTCTAAAATCTTTTAAGTATTCCAGACAAGTCAGAAACATGTCAGAAAAAACTGTTGGATTTCTATGCGAGCTATACAAAGCGATATGAATGCACGAAGCACTGTCTGGAAAAATTCATTTCTCTTCAAAACAAACTTTGAAAGAAGATAATTATTTTTGTAAGAATTTCCCGAACAGCCTTCGAATTTCCGGTTTATTCGGTATGTTTCACTGAGTTTATATCGCGCTTATGAAATCCTTATTTACTTAATGAAAGTAACAATACTGTATAAAACAACTGAGAACTATTTGATAAGTTGAGTATTTTGGAGTTTCTACGCTTTTTTATTGTTAATTTATAATGCTAGATAATATTTTGAATTATTATATAAAAATATTTTGCATCATAAGTACATATTTGAAAGAGAATTTAGTATTCCTAAACTCTGTTCTACTACATTTCTAAAAGAGTTTAAGAGTATAATATTGTATTCCGCTGAAAATTCCTAAAGTTTTATCTTTCTTTATACTCAAACATACCTAAAATTATAACTTCCGTGTATTAAATAAGGAAATGTAACCTGAAACGAAATTCAAAGGCGACTGTAACGAAATTTCAATATCCAGTCTTATATTTCAAATGCTAGCGCAAAATACGGCTTTATCAATTATTTTTAGATGTTTTGTCTCTGGTGGTGCAGACTGTCGCTCGAAATGTGAATGATTGGAATTGAATTCAAATTTGAAGCTGGCAAGAGAGTTCTTATGACGTATATACGACTAAAGATGTATACGACTAACCATCTTTCTTTTGTAAACTAAAAAAAATTATTTTTGATATAAAGAACATATATTTTTTAATCTAATTCTGCAAAGCCAAAAGACAGTATATGATATTGAGACATAATTGTTCCTTTTTAATTTAATAATTAGGAATAGAGGAAAGAATCATGTGGTGGAAAAGCTCACATCATTTCTTTGAAAAAACTTAATTCTGAAATTTCAAATATTGGAACAATTTGCTTTTGAAATATTTGTATATTTTGGAATATCTCAGTCAAATTTAAAAATATGCTGTGATATACCTTAATTTTAACATAAAATAAAAACACTCACTTAAACAGTTTTAACAGAACTGGAAAAGAAACATGCAAATGTGTGAAAAATAATCGTTTGCTGAAAACGATAAAACTTTGCATGAGATTGATTGACTGGAATTTTTGGAGAGTTTTTAAGCGTCAAATATGTAGACATAACAGAAATTGTCACGGAACAAAAAATATTAAAAAGAATATGAAACTATTTTTACTTTCTCGTATACGAAGTATACAAAGAGAAAGTATTGTAATCGTCAAAAAATTCGAACTCGAGATTTTGACGAATCTCCACGTTTTAGACCTCTCTGATTCCGAAAAACACAATTTTGGAATTATGTCTGTCTGTGTGTGTGTCTGTGAACACGATAACTCGAAAACTATTAGAGCTACGGGGATGAAATTTGGTATGTGGTCTTTAAACATAATTTATAGGTTTCTATCAAATTTTGGACAAAATCCGTCAACGGGAAGTCTGTCTGTATGTTCGAGGTCATGCGAACGCTATAACTCAAAAACTTGAAAAGCCAGATGGATAAAATTTTATACACAGTTTTATCGTCATGAATGTAGGTCCGTATAAAATTTTGGGCCAAATCCGTCAAAGGGTTGACTGTCTGTCGGTCTGTATAATCGCATACTTGTTCAGTTTTGAAACAACTCCCTGCGCATGCCTACTAGTGGCAATGCCTGTGCAAGGAAGGGACGCTCCGAAACTTGGCAGTTTGCCAAAAACAAATTCTGGAGTGATTTTGTAAGGAAGCAAATATTTCGGGAGTCTCGCCAGGTCCTGTTACGCAAAAGAATGAGCAGAGGATTTGAATTTGTTTTGATCCTTCAAACCACGCGTGGTTCCAACTTTGGTTTACTTGCGACGGAAGTTTATTTGGCGTCTTTTATTATTCTAGTTTTCTCTACATGTGTTAGGAGTATACGAGAAAGTTTAGGGGAGACCACTCCCGCTGGTTTAAGTTTTACTGTAGCTGTATTAAATGCAACTGATACATGAAATTAAAAACAATATAAAAATTACTCAGTTTTTTGTAATGAGCTAAGGAAAGTAGTTTTATGAACAAGCATTTTGATACATCTTAAATGTAATAACATACGTAACGTTAGATTAGAGAAAAAAAATCATTTAATCTGGCATTAAATTAGAGAGCAATCAACTTTCATTTTAATCGTTTAATATCTTTAATCTTTATAATCGATTTTTAAGATAAAGATTAAGAATCTTAAAATACTTGAAACCAAATTAACGAAGACTAATAATTTTTGCAGCAAACGATCAAAAGAAGAAAACGATTTTTTTTTTATCTTTTAGAATTTGACCTTTAGGCAGTGGCAGCTTTCGTTACTGTAACACATCACATGAAATATTAACAATGCAAGAGCTTCCTATAAAATGCCATTATCTTCTTCAGATATTCCGGACAAGTCAGCAACATCTGTTGAATTTTAGTTCGACTGATGTAAAGCGGACTATCTACACGAGGAGCATTCTAAAAAAGTATGTATCTTGTCAAGCAAAATGCTAAAAAAAGTACTAATTTCTTTAAGAATTTCGGAAAATTTTAACACTGGCTTGTTCAGCGTGTGTTTGTTGAATTTGACACGTTTGTTGCTAGAGCATTCTGATTCTTCTCAATTCTAAATTTCTTACATTCTGACTTTTATTAGAAATTTAAATTATTATATATAGCAAATAATATCAGTTTGATTACATGAGAATTTTTTATGAAAAAGCTAATGCTTTTTGAGGTTTGTATATTTTGGTTTAGATTGCAAATATTATTTTTTGTCTCGTTAAAGAAATCTGAAGAACAGACACGTTCTTGATGTGAAATTTTCAAGTATTGCCTACATACTAAATGTGAAAAACTAGGATATTATTGTTCTTATCGAATGTTGTAGTAACGAACAAGATAAAGAATAAATGTAATGAAAACAATTCTTAAAAATACACTTATTGTAGTGTAATAAAAGGAAGATTTTTTTATTTTAATTATTTTGTACTTATTAACCTTTAATTTATAATTTCATTATTATAAATATTATGGAATCATTAAATCTATTTTTTTCTCTGATTCACCGCCAGGTAGCGCCACATATATGAAATCAATGTTTAATAAAATCAATTGATTAAATCAGAATTAAGTTAGGAAACCCTTAAAATAGTGTATTTTCATTAAGAATGTAGAAGTGTTTCAAATTTCAAAAATTCAGCACATAAGGCAGTGAGTGAAAATCATAAAATTCCATATTTACAATAAATTCAAATTTAAAATGGTGAGTAGAAACGTGATAAAAATATTCAGTATTATTGTTTTTATCTATCTATCTATTGTTTTTATCTTTTTTTCTTTTCTATTGTTTTTATCTTTTTTTCTTTCTATTGTTTTTATCTTTTAGTTTTCATTACTAGTTTTCAGCAAAATGAAATTTTAGATACCCTTTAAAAACTAGGGTTATTGTAGAGGAAAAGGAAAATATTTTTCCCCTTTTCATATCATTCACTTTTTACGCGATATTAATGGGAATGATAACCTCTCTTACTTTCTGATATACGAAGTACAAGAAGAGAAAGTATTCCAATCTTCTAAAAATTCGATTTGGAGATTTTGATGTGGGAATTCCCACATTTTAGACCTTCGATAAAACCATTTTTGAAGTTATGTCTGTCTATAACCACGATAACTCAGACACGGAAGGACTAGACAGGTGAAATTAGACATACTGTCTGAAAACACCAAAACTATTGGCTTCTGTCTAATTTTGAATGAAATTAAACGGCAAATCTGTCTATTTACCGTCCGTGTGCATGTGAGCGCAAAAACTCAATAACGTCACAATCTAGCTAAACGCAATTAGACAAAGGGTTTTAGCAGATCTGTTTCAAAACTAAGACTGAATCTGTCAAAGGGCTGATTGTCTGTCGATCTGTCTAATCTTGTTGGGCAGGCGATAACTGAAAAATGAAACGAGATAGAATGATTGAAATTTTATAATATGATTATTACATGAAAACTGTAGGATACTAATTTGGAACTAAATCCTTCAACTGGTAAACTGTTTCTTTATCTGTTCGTGTGTATGTGAACACGATAAATAAAAACACTCAACAAGCTATATAAATGAAATTTGGTACATGATCTTGATACCAAACTGTAGATATATACCAAAATGTCGATCCAATTTGTCTAGAGCAGAGGTTCCCAACCTGCGGTACGCGTACCCCAAGGGGTGCGCGAACTCAAAGTAGGTAATGGCGGACACAAGAAAGCATATGGGATTAAACATTTTTCAGAAATTCGTTCGACAGTGATGATTGGGTGGGCGAAGCTCACGGTCTCTTGGACCACAATCTTCGACTCCTAACAAATTGTCAGTTTCGCCCTAAGTTGATGAATTGAACCTAACTGCGATCTGTTCTTGAGGTTCTCGTTCAGCTGACCAGTGGGAAAAGTGAAAGTGAAAGATGTGCAAGTCCTAAAGCCTACCCTCAAAATAAGGAAAAAAGAAACCAAAAGGAAGTGTAATTTTTAAGTATCCTTAGAAGTTAATATGAAATTATTTCGATACTGGTTCCATTTATTTTGGAGTTGAAATATTACTATTGTAAAAATGGAATAAAATGTAAAAACAAAACTAAGTCATGCAAACGTTATTAATTCGAGTCATTTGACTCTTAAGCTAATCTAAGCCCTTAACATTATTGATAAAAACTTCTCGGCATAGATGGATGGTTGGAGGGGGGATATGCCAGTAGAGGGTACGTGAAAATAAAAAGACTAATCAAGGGGTAGGTACGCGAGGGAAAAAACGTTGAGAATTCTTGGTCTAGAGAAAGAAGTCCAAAACTCATATTCGATGTTAGGGTACGAAAAATTAGGCAGGAGAATATTACCGCAATTTAAGTTTTACCGTGAAAACATAACATAATATATTACAGAACAAAATTTAAATAAAAATTTGAAAGATTTTTTAACTAACACTTCCATGCTTTATTTGTGACAATACTGTAGATGTTTAATTTTTGAGTTAATATATAAAATGAAACAGGTATTTTTTAAAAATTCCTTTCTGATAAGGAACTAGGAGAATATAATTCTTTAACTCAAAACTAAGGTATTGCAACTTCAATCTAGCTTTTAGTGCTTATAGTGAAATTGAAAGGGGTATGTGAAAATATTATTTAATATGTTTTTATTGATTTTACTTAAAACGCATTAACCTATTTATTTCCAAACTTATTTTAAAGAAATCTGTCATTTTCAGGTTATCATGTCGTTGGCAGACAACCTGTTAAATCCTTACAGTGAATGACAGAAAATGAATGATGACATCTTATAACATTTTTCAGAGAATTTGGATATAAGAAAATACTTCTTCTTTTACAATTCCTGAAATATGTCTCGTGGAAGTGGCAACTTTCGTAACTGTAAGGCCTTGAATAATCCTATAAAATCGTCAGCAACGTTCGAGTTTTCAAAGAATTGCTAAACTCTTCTAGGTATTCCAGATAAGTCAGCAACATCTGTTGTATTTCAATGCAAGCGACACAAAGTGTTTGTGTGCACAAAGCACTGTCTGGTATAATTATTTCTTTTCGAAGAAAACTTTGTAAGAAAGATATCCAAAAGGTTTTGAGATTCTG
The DNA here is from genome assembly GCA_013235015.1 of Araneus ventricosus. NCBI lineage: Eukaryota > Metazoa > Arthropoda > Arachnida > Araneae > Araneidae > Araneus > Araneus ventricosus. The sequence continues at coordinate 3,887 of BGPR01029715.1, read as the reverse complement.
GCGAATTCGATATGCTTTTGTTGAATTTATCACACTTGCGAAAAGTATTTTAAAAAACTAGTCCATATTTTAAAAAGTTTGCATTAACAAGCAGGGAGAGACTTATGCATGGACATTACAGAACTGTAGCACTTTCTTCAGTTTATAAATATAATAATTAATTTATCTAATTTTGTAAGCGTATCTAAATCCCTCAACAATCTAATAGCATTCCTTTCAGAGCTTTCAATATTGTTACGAACAAGAATTATGGCTCTATCTCTATTAGGAACCGAGATATCGAGATTCTTGGGGAAAATTCCATGTGACGTCATGCCCACTCGGAAAGGCTACAAATACAGAGCTGCTCAAAAGAGAGAATAATGACATTTTTTTAGTCTTGCTCGCATTTCGAGTTGGTGAGCTGTCAGGCGCTGAAAGCTTTAATTAGTTCTGTTTATGTTATTATCAGTGATTTACTGTCTGCTTGTGTTGCTAATTTGCGCAAATGCTGTTTTTCGTGTTACCTGCGCTTCGAGTTTTCTGGAATATTCGTGGAATAAAGCTTCGTTCTCCAATATCCTACTTGTTGGACTGCTTTCGTCGTACACTTACTGGACGATCTTTGTAACAATATTCAGGGGAAACGCAGCATGCCTCTCTTCATTGAGAGAAAACTTCGAAACAGTAAAGTTTCTGTCGCTTTGTGAAGGGAGGATATATACCATCTCCATCCTTTTGTAGTATTACTATGTTTTTCTAAATTTTAATGGATGCTGACTTGATACACGTCAAATGCGTTGTCCTAATTTAATTTTTAAATTCAATGCACATCTATTTCCAGGAGGAAAGACTTAACAACATAGTTGAGTGTAAGATAATGCGGAATTAGATATAATCAAGTGATACATGCAGAAGTGGTTGTGACAACAAGTTAATTGACGTAACTGCAGAAAATTATTGACTTGTACCATATTTTAACTACTGTCACTGCTTTCCTTGTAGTTCATATGAAGAACAGATTACAGAGCAGACGTATCCGTTTGAATGTATAAAATACTGCATTTCGAATTTAAATGGTTTTCATTTTAAATTTAATTACCAAAACTACAGGTACTGCATAGTTTAGGTTCAGATAGAGTCTTATGAACCTAAGCCTAAACCTTACCTAAAAATCTTATACAATTCAAGCACAGATCACATCAACAGTTAGGAATAATATATTTTCTCATCTTCATTTAATGGTATAAATCAAATTGAATCAATGATACGTTTCTTTCTCTAGCGCCCGCATGGCCTAGTGGTAAGGTCTCGGCTTTGGAGCCGGAGGGTTCCAGGTTCTAAAGCCGATTCCACTGAAGACCCGTCGTATATCGGGCCTATTGCGCGTTAAATCATACATGGGGGGATCAAACATAATCCCGTTGTTGTGGTGCGGAAGTTTGGAGTGGAGGGTACAAGTTAAGGTGCCGTCCGCTTCATCTGACCGCGGTTCAAAATTACAAGGGCCATCCCAAAATAGTCCCTGTGTTGCTCCAAAACGGGACGTTAATACAGCTGAATTCTTTCTCTATAACTTTTCTTTAAAATCATAGATTTTCTGTTTGCGAATTTAGCAAGAGTCCTGTAAAAACATATAACCTAAATTGTGCTATCCGATTCAAGCAGAGATAGGCCATAAATGTAAAATTCTTTTTCTTTATTGCCAGTTAACTTATTAATACCTGGTGTCACGTTTTAGGTACGCTTCTAAAAATGAGAATAAGATGAATTTTTTTTTCTAACACAATTTTTACAAAAAAATATTTTTCAAGTATTCGTTTCTTTTATAGTTTATTAAAGGCAGCGCATATGAAGAATTCGGTTGATAATGCAGCCTTTTTATTTTCAAGTCATACTCGGAAAGTATTTTTATGTAATGTAAAGAAGAAAAGGGTGAATTTATTCAATTATCTACCAATTAATTTACTTGCATTTAACAAATATATCAGTAAATACTTGTGGCGGCTCGCGTTATGGAATCTTTGGTGTGCTGTAACTTTTAACCCTTCACTGAGCAGCGATGCCTATTTGTACCACTTGCAATTTTCGGCTTTTTTAATTAATTTTTGAGTATTTTTTGAATAAACTTATAAATTTTCCTGTATTCCTTACTACATTTATAAAAATTAACACAGCTGTGGTTGAACATTAAAATATCATTATAGTACAGAAATAAAATAATTTTCTTATTAATTAACAAGAAAAGATGTCATGGCATAACTAATTTAAAAAGAATCATAAGCGAATACTATTTATTAATATCATAAAAAATTACTTAGAAAGAAAATCCATTCTTCTTGTTTTGCTTTCAGCGAAAGATCAAAAACGTTAATCTTGGTGCTTTTACGAAGATTTAAAAAAATTATCCATTGAAACCAAAACAGCTACATGTAACTTATCCCGACTTATATTGTCTACTACAGAAAATATTTTATTCTTTTTTTCAATGTTAAACAGCAGAGTTCAAGTTCTGATGTAATACGTAGTAACAGGAACTGCCAAGATGAGAAAAAAAGGATTAATTTATTCTGTTACATCTATCTAAAGGTGGAATGCGATATTTTAAAATGGGAATATACTTATCAATGTTCTGTAAGAAATTGTGTTCCTTGAAGCGAACCCCTTTTTATTCGAAATCGAGGGTTCTTAAACAATGATCATGATCCCGAATAGGAATGTACAGAAGGTTGCGTGTCAAGAAAATTTTTAAAACATATTTGCATCGCGGAAAATTTCTCGTATGTGTTTCATCAGCATTTATAACTAAAAATTATCGAAGAAAAATCCTTTGGATTGCAGAAAATTTCATCACTATAAAAAAACCATTTTTCCATTAAATTTTTATTTATCATTAATTAAATTTTCCGCTGTGGAAAAACGTTTAAAATTCCGTTTGTAATGTCACGGAAATTCTTGACTTCGACAGTACCCTTTCAGCTTTTTGATAGGGAAAACTCACACTGTGCAACGCATGCACGCAGGCAGAATTCGGTGCTTGCAAGAATCCACAGTTCTTGTTTGAGTAGTTACTTTTTCCTTTGCGCTTCTCCTCCGGGTAGTGAAAAAATAAGATAGGGAACTTAGTTTTTTGCGTCAATTTTCCTTCGCGTTTCATTTGAAGATCGAAATCGCTTAATGCAAAATTGCTTTAGATTGTTGATATATTTAAATATTAAATGCGAAATAAAATGAATTGACTAAATTTACTCAAAGGGAAAAGTTGTGGGTGCTGCAGTACCGCAGCCTCTGAGTAAATAAAATTGTAAGAATATGTTTTCTTTTTGGAATTGCACATGATTTTAGATTTTGATAGGCATTAATAGGACATTGTCCAAATTAGAAATTTAGGCTTAAGTGGGCAATAAATCATAAATTTTTCAGGTAGTATTTTCTAAAAATATTTTTCGAGTTAATTAAAGAGCATGTAATATTAGTATACAAAATATTATTGAAAAAGTGCGTCTTGGGCATGGGAGTTAATGGGTTAATCATGCAGGTGAGATTTGGTTAGTTTGAATAGCATTTGCTCTAAGGCAATTTGCAAATGCGATCAAAATCTTCGAGATCTGGCAAGCTCTATACTGAAAAGGGGGTGGAGACCTCATGCTTATAAATAAAATATCTATTCCAGAGAAGGTCGAATGAGAATTTCCAACAATTATTTAACGCAGATGGTGTCCAACTGACTACCAATCACCATATTAGATTCACTTTATTTAATAAACGTTTTGACTTGGCAGATTTCGAACTGGTGCATAGTCACCAAAATGCAGTTCGAGTCTTTGGATGATAAGTATGCTATTTGCATATCAGGTTTCATGGAATTTATTGTCTGCATGCGTACTTGAAAGTGCCTGAGATTAATT
>BGPR01029714.1:3316-19112 GCA_013235015.1 Araneus ventricosus | reverse complement strand
TTGGGGAAGCTTTGCCGCTGTTTTGTGTTTCAAGTCGAGAGTCATCCGGTTACCAGCAATTGCACGCTTTCTAATTTCAATTGCAACTCTATGTGTAGCTCCAATCTATTTTCGTGTCCCTTGCACTTTAGAATGTATTGTAGATATTTTTTTAATTGTTCTTGTGGGTTGCTACATCCTTACAAACATTTTGGGACCTGTTGAAAGAATCATCGAACGCTTCTTTTTAGAAGTAACTGTCATAATGATTCTTTTAGCAATCGATCTTGCTGTTGACGCTAAGGGGTATTTTTTCATATTGTTGGTCATTAATATGCTGTGTTTACCACTTGTCGTAGATGCTTTCACACGAAGGAAGCTGTTATTTTTCTTCGTGATGTCATTTTTATATTGCTATTGTATATATGAACAGATCTTGATATTTAAAAATCGATCAGCCAATATGATCAGAATGTAGGGATAAAGCAATTCGCATTGACTGTTTCTAAATATAGAAACGACAAAAATTTAAAACCTAAATAAAGATTTTACCCGTTCAAGGACCTCGGTAAATTGTTGCAAAAATTTTCAGTATTGTATAAATGAATTGCTCTATATCTATATGACTGTATCAACTGATAAAACCAAAACTCAGGGATAAAGCCATTAGCATTGACTGTTTCAAAATGCAGAAACACAGGTTGAAGCCTGAATAAAGATTTTACCCGTTCAGGATCTCGGAAAATTATTGCACGAAATTTCAGATTATAATACTCCAGAAACTATTTTAATGCAACAGCTCGTCATCTTTAAAAACCTTCTGATATTCTATCCAAGATTTGTTTTCCTGGACTTGTGAAGAAGAACTTTAAATTCATCTTGGATACAACCGTGCATATGGTTTTTCTTGGACACTCCATTGTAAATTTATCTAAAAAGGGTTAATTGCAAAGTTTTCATTTATTAGCAAGATCTTCGTCTAGAAAACGTATCGTATTTTGAAAAAAGCTAATTTGATTTACAGATAAGGTTTAAGAAATTATTAGAATATGGTGAATCAAGTAGGTGCATATTATGAATTCGCCAATTTCACTGTGCTTCTTAAATACGCATTTAATTTTTCTTTTAAATTGAGAAATGTTGTTTTAAGCTATCGACTAGCGAAGTAAATGTTTTGTACTTGAATTATAAATTGTATTTAGATTTTAATGGATTTTTTGCATGAATAAACTTTTTTCAACAACGAAACTTTGCTGTAAATACCATATCTAGGTGCCTCTGCATCAAAAATCTGTTTTTTTCCTAGCTTAATATTAACCCTCTGACTGCAAATTTTAACGTAGGACTACGTTCCTCCCATTGGGGTCTCCGGAAAGAATTGAATTCACAAGCCAAAACGTCACAAAACTTCGTATAGGAGATCCTTTATATCTCGATAACTACACATGCTGAAAAAATAACCAATGTCTTATTGTAGAGATAAAGGGTAACAACAGAAGTTACAAAAAAAACTAATTTAAACGTAAACTTACGACAAACTTCCAGAAACAAAAGAGTTACGCGAGTAAATTACTCCTACGATTTTAACATCAGCGGCTGTTTGAAAAGGCAGCCTCCTGTTATTTTATTTTTTAAATGCAACTTTTGAAAAAGTATTCAAATGCCATTGAATCAAGAGAATTGATATTTATTGGCGATTCTTTATTAGTATAATACGATTCGACGCTGTAACAGTACCAAAGTAAACACAATAGCTTCCGAAAATCGCAGGATGCAGCAGAAAATAGATTTACGTCCTACCCGCATAAATCCCGGGATAAGCAGACAGAGGGTTAAATGTTCGCTTAAAAAATTTTATTGATATGTAAATAAAATGTTTCAGAAATCGATTGATACATTAGAGCTTTCATATATATGTACAGGGAAAGTTCAGATTCTGACATGATTTTGAGGTTAATGATTTAATGAATTTTTAAGAAATTTAAAAACTGTAACGAGATGAACATGAATTATTTGTGGTCTAAGACTGAAAAATTAAGCGATGATGTATTTGCAATCTTTGCTGGAGATTTCTAAATAACAAAACACTCGTGTTTGTTGATATCGAAACGCTTCTAATCATCAAAAATCCAATTCTGTATATCCAACACATTTTAACTCTTACTGCATTTTCGGTTAAAAGCACATCTTAAAGTTCTAATTGTAAACATATGATGTGAAACAATGATGAAACATAAATGATGAATGAAATAATAGCAATACATAAAACCCAGCGGCCAAGGCCAGATTTCCCGTAGGGCACCCCTAGGACGCTGCTGTCAGGGGATGCATACACAGATGAAATAAAATGCTTACAAACTTTTCAGCATTATTTTAAAAATGCCGTATAGAATCATGTTTTTACTTTCTCGTATACGAAGTATACAAAGAGAAAGTATTGTAATCGTCACAAAATTCGAACTCTAGATTTTGACGAATCTCCATGTTTTAGACGTCCCCGAGTCCGAAAAACACAATTTTGGAATTATGTCTGTCTGTGAACACGATTACTCAAACTATTGGAGCTAGAGGGATGAGTTTTGGTATGTGATCTTCACACATAAGTTGTTTCTGTCAAATTTTGGACGAAATCCGTCCGCGGGAAGTCTATCCATCTGTCCTCGTTCATGTGAACACGATAAATCAAAAACTTGAATAGCTAGATGGATACAAATTTGGTACACAATTTTATCATCAGGAACATGGGTCCGTTTAAAATTTTGGGCCAAATCTGTCAAAAGGTTGACTGTAAGTCTGGATAATAGCATAATTTTGAACGCAATAACTTCTTAACAAAAGTACTTAGATAAATAAAATTTGGTATGTGGCCTTCCTACCTTAATGGTAGATTTGTGTCGAATTTTTGTGACAATCGGTTAAAAAAAAGGCGTTCAAGTTGCAAATTTCGCATTTTTTTTCTACACCCAGCCCTATTGGTAATCACGCCGGCTTCTAATTCCACTTAAGCGTTGGACGACCTTCGGAAACCGTGGCAAGACGTTTCTTTTATTACTTTCTCGTATACGAAGTATACAAAGAGAAAGTATTGTAATCGTCAAAAAATTCGAACTCGAGATTTTGAGAATCTCCGCGTTTTAGACCTCCCCGAGTCCGAAAAACGCGATTTTGGAATTATGACTGTCTGTCTGTGAACACAATAACTCGAAAACTATTAGAGCTACCGGGATGAAATTTGGTATGTGATTTTGACACATAAATTGTAGGTTTCTATTGAATTCTGGACGAAATCCGTTTAAGGGAAGTCTGTCTGTCCGCGTTCATGCGAACACTAACTCAAAAACTTGAATAGCTAGATAAATAAAATTTAGTACAAAGTTTCATGATCAGGAATGTAGGTCCGTATAAAATTTTAGGCCAAATCCGTAGAATCTTTTGCAATGCCGATATATTTGTGAATATTAACGTTACAGAACTGGAATTTTTATATAAGTTGGCCTATTATATCTCGCTCTTAAGGTATTAAAGAAAAATTAGTCTACGTTTCGCCCATGCGCAGTATAAAATGCTCAATGCGTGGTCTCGCTGCGAAACCAATGAGCGCGAAAGGGCTAAGAGGCAAACTTGCCGATCCCATTTCCACATTATCAACAAATCTATTTAGGCATTTATCTAAACGCATTACCCACTTTTTTTAACCCGGCTTGGCTGAAATCGCTTCCTTACCCATTGGGCCAGTTCTCGACAACTGTTTTCACATCACTGTTTGATGATAATCTTGTTCCAGATAAGTGTCTGGAACCCAGATTGGGTGCTGAATCTTGGCTGTAGGGTGGTGGCTCCAGACTTCCCACTTGAACTTTCCCAGCGATTTTTGTGTTTTGGGGGTCTATTCAGGTACCCCCCGGTGGGGGGGGGGGGTTTGTTAACGTGCGGAACCCAACCCAACCGGTGGTACCAGAATAGACCCCTTGGAAGCAGTCTGGGTATTTTCATGCGGGACGATGACACCATCATTCAATATGCAAGGGAGTTTGCGTCGGATGGCTTCACGATGGCCCAGTGCCTTTTTCTTTTTTCCGAAATTGACGGAACACTTATATGGAACAAGGCTATCTTCAAACTGCCAAATGGGTAGGGAGCGCTCGTCTGGAACTGGCTCAATGGACTGGGACGTGATTTCTACAAGCCGGGTTAAACAAGTTAGTCCTGCATTCAGATAAATGCAGAAATAGATTTAGTGATTATGTGGAAGTTATCGGCAAGTATGCTTCTTAATTCCATTTTGTATTTTATGTTTAATGCTAATAATTTTTTATCACCCTCGTAAACTTTTTTTAGATCAATCCTGGCATGTTTTCATTTGAACCCAATTCAATGAAATTCAGCTCCATGAAACAAGCTCAAAAATTAAATTGAAATAGTCATCTAGTGCGTGTGTACTTCCGAGTCGAAAGGCTCGCGAGTACACACGAACCAACTGTGAACCACGGGGAAGGAGTAAACCCACCTGGACCATTTAATCACCTCTTGTCAGTTGAGAATGGAAGTCTTTCGAATTTGTCTTGGTTTGCAGATTTGACCATGCTGGCTCGGAGGAGGTTCGTGGAGAAGAACGAATTACACTCGAACACATCCCAAAGTGAAATGCGAACCCCTTTGTGTTCGCGAAAAATCCGTCGGAACTTGGTTCGATGAGAGCGTTCACGAATGGTTTTGCTCGCAAATATGTAAGCGTCTTTCCGTTGGAATCGATAATCTTCAAGATGAGTAATTGTTCTCTTTCATCATAAGTTAATCTGAAATTATTTCGATGTTTTTTTCATTTCTAAAGACACGAAACTTAAACTATGCAAAACAAAAAAGACTCTAAAACAGTGGTTTCCAAATTTAATTTCCTCCCGTACCCTTTGATTAGTATTTTTGAGTATCCTCTAAAGTACCACTCTCTGGAGTACCCTCTATTTTTTAGTACCCTGCTGAAAGAGCGAGCAAAACGATATTTTGAGAAGAATAAACAAAAGTCTCTACCAAAATCACGAATTAGTCTCATAAATTGAGAGTTACAAAGAGCTACTCCAGTCACATAATCTCAGTCACAAAGACTTACTTCAGTCACATAATCTCAGTCACAAACAGTTCCTTCAGTCACATAGAGCTACTTTAGTCACAGAAAGTCACAATTGAGTAAGGTAAGTAAGTTTACGCCTCTTAGGGGTCTATTCTGGTACCCCCGGTTGGGTTGGGAGTTGGGTTGGGTTCCGTTGTTAACGTGCGCAACCCAACCCAACCGGGGGGGGGGGTACCAGAATAGACCCTTTAATAACTGCGGCCGTTTCGCAGAGACAGCCGCCCGTCGATGTTTCCGAATACTTCAGATTTTTTTTTTTTTTCCGTTTTAATCCCTTGACACTTTTACTGCCACTGACGAGCTGGCGATCTTTCTGTTTGCAAATTAGGCCAACAGTCAATTAGAATTTTAATGTAACAGTGCTTCGATTTTGTACAGCACGCGTCACACAATTCAGTATAGTTTTCAGTGGTGAACCTGAAATCGGTAAAAGAGTAGTGTCTGATAGTAAAACACATCGAAATCACAGTGGTCAAATAAGATGACAGATATTCACATGGTGCTTTTCTCGTAGCGTTCTTGAAGCTTTTAAAGAAGGTGTTATGTCAGTAAATCGATTAATCTAATTTTGATTTTCAGAAGTGGCAACAGTTTGTGTTTACACCTGACCAAATGAATCCTTGAATATGTTTAATAGTAAAAAGTGTTAGAAATTCTTCCTTACGATTTTCATCTGCATTGTTTGAAATAATTTTATTGACTTGAAAATCAGCTCTGTTTTTCATCTGTATTAACAGAAGAAGACAGATATAATTAATTTGCAATGGTAAATATAACAAATGGAACTTCGCCGCTTTCTTCAAGGTGAGTGCTTAGTATGGCATTATTATAAAAATAGTATGACATTCATTATGCATTTAAAAATATTTTAAGGTTTCAGACTGAAGAAATTGCTTTGATGTGAATTTTATGAACGTTTGAAATTTATATTATAATTCCATATGATTTACTAATAGTAATCAGAAATACAGTGATTGAATCAGATATATTCAGTCCCATACACTGTTAATAATTTGGAGAGAAACCTCAAAAAATTCAAAGAAACTCGGTTTAAAACGTTTAAAATGGGTGACAATAGCGTAAGTTTCCTGCATTTACGTTAAATTCTCAGTTCTGCGGATTGGTCTCAATTGTCTTCTCGCATACATTTTTGATATTTATTCATAACCAAATAGTTGATATGAATTAATATATCTGCCTGCTGACTATGATTTTAATATAGTTTAAGCAAAATTACGATTTGTGCGTGTATTATAACTCGTAATCCTTGAAAACCCTAACTTCAAACCTTCCGTTCAATGCACCATTACCGTAAATCCGTCATCAAGAATTTAATATGTTGCGGAAGGTTTCGTTGCTGTTTCCTGGTATTTGTTTTACTTAAGCTTATTATTTTCAGGCTATAATAGATAAGTTTGAATAATTTGAAACCGATTAAAGGAACGTTTTTGAAATGAAAGTTCAATGAAGAATCAGTTAAAGATATTCCCTCTATTATGAATAAATAAATATCTTAAAACCACAATTTTCGATGAATGTAATATCATCAAAGAAACAGTTATCTTTTATCAACATGTTGACTGTCATGTATGACGCCTGTGAGTCACACCCTCTTCATCTTATTAGATGACCCCTTCCTGTACTGTCCTACTGCCACGAGAAAACCCTTTAGAGGGTTTCCTAACATAGACGAGACGAAGAAACGTGGAAAACGGACACAACAATTGGCAAACTAAGTGCTCTTTGTTAGAATTCCATATTTTATTCTACAATTTTAAAGAAAATTCGTTATCCGTGTCATTATTTGTTATAATTCATCTGTGTTTGATATCACAGAATTTTATCGAGGAAATTATTTTGTGAAATAAAGCCAAGTGTCGCCAGATGGTAACAAACTGATTTTTAGCCATAAACTATACTTAAAACGAAATAATATTTTTAAAGTATTTTCCACATGTTTCATTCAAGAAATGAAAGTGGAAAAAACATTTTAAAATCAATTTTTAAACAATCTGGCTTTTAATGGTTGAAACAGATCATCTCGCTCGGTCAATAAACGTGTCTTTTAAAAACTTATTAAATTTATTTATTATTAAATTCATTTGTTTTTTAAATTTATTTTTAAATTTAATTTTTATCAAATTTATTTTAATAATTTTCTTTCTTCAGGAATGGGACCAATTCTCTTATACTTTCTGCAATTGCCTTAGCAGAGCTCTTTGCAGAGCATCGATCGTTTCTCAATGTATCAAGAGAAAAAACTGCCATTTTCATATTGATTCTGCTTGTCAAGAATGCCATCGTATGTTATGGAATCTCCAATATAGTACCGCTGCCTGTGACAATACAATTATTACTAACGTTAACATGTTACAGTTTGATATTTCTAGCAGGGAGTTGCGTTTTGAACTTCACCATTATTTGGGGAAGCTTTGCCGCTGTTTTGTGTTTCAAGTCGAGAGTCATCCGGTTACCAGCAATTGCACGCTTTCTAATTTCAATTGCAACTCTATGTGTAGCTCCAATCTATTTTCGTGTCCCTTGCACTTTAGAATGTATTGTAGATATTTTTTTAATTGTTCATGTGGGTTGCTACATCCTTAAAAACTTTTTGGGACCTGTTGAGAGTGTCATCGAATACTTCTTTTTAGAAGTAACTGGCATAATGATTCTTTTAGCAATCGATCTTGCTTTTGACGCTAAGGGGTATTATTTTATGATGTTGGTCATTAATATGGTGTTTCTACCATTTGTCGTAGATGCTTACATACGAAGGAAGCTGTTATTTTCCTTCGTGATATCATTTATATATGGCTATTGTGTATATGAACAGGCCTCGCTATATAATAATCGATCAGCCAATATGACCAGAATGTAGGGATAAAACAATTGATCCAAATGCAGAAACGACAAAGATTTAAAATCTGAATAAAGATTTTACCCTTTCAAGGACCTCGGTAAATTGTTGCAAAAATTTTCGGTATTGTATAAATGAATTGCTCTATATCTATATGACTGGATCAACCGATAAAACCAAAACTTAGGGATAAAGCAATTCGCATTGACTGTTTCAAAATGCAGAAACTACACAGGTTGAATCGTCAATAAAGATTTTACCTTTTCAGAATCTCGGAAAATTGTTGCAAAAATTTTCATTATTGTATAAATGAATTGCTCTATATGTATATCACTGGATCAACCGATAAAACTAAATCGTTAGGCATAAAGCAATTCGCATTGACTGTTTCAAAAAGCAGAAATGGCACTGGTTGAAGACTGAAAAAAGATTCTACCCGTTCAGGATCTCGGAAAATTACTGCACGAAATTTCAGATTATAATACTCAAGAAACTATTTTAAAGCAACAGCTCGTCATCTCTAAAAACCTTCTGATATTCTATCCAAGATTTGTTTTTACTTGTGAAGAAGAACTTTAAATTCGTCTTAGATACAACAGTGCATATGGTTTTACTTGGAAACTCAATTTTAAATATTCTTTATAAAGGGTTAATTGCAAAGTTTTCATTTATTAGCAAGATCTTCGTCTAGAAAATGTCTCATATTTAGAAAAATCTAATTTGATTACAGATAAGGTGTAAGAAATTATCAGAATATGGTGAATCAAGTAGGTGCAGATAATGAATTCTCCAATTTCACTGTTCTTCTCAAATAAACATTTAATTTTTCTTTTAAATTGAGAAATGTTGTTTTAAGCTATCGACTAGCGAAGTAAATGCTTTGTACTTGAATTATAATTTGTATTTCGATTTTAATGGATTTTTTGCATGAATAAACATTTTTCAAAAGCGAGACTTTGCCGTAAATAACATACCTGGGTGCCTCGACATCAAAAAGCTGTTTATTTTTCCCAGCTTAATATTAACCCTCTGACTGCAGATTTTAACGTAGGACTACGTTCCTCTCATTGGGGTCTCGGGCAAGAATTTAATTCACACGCCAAAACGTCACAAAACTTGGTATGGGAGATCCTTTATATATCGGTAACTACATTTGTTAAAAATGTAACTAATGTCTTATTGTAGAGATAAAGGGTAACAGAACAGAACACCGCCTCTTACCCCCGTACCCGTGACCAGACCGGTCACTGAACGGTTTGATGGGCAAGACACGGGAATTTTATTTAAAAAAAAAGAAAAAAAGAAAAAAAAAGAAGGAAATATATACACTATGTACAGCACAGTCATTTTCACTTTTACACTATTAGTTCGCAATAGTCTTCTTCTCTTTAGATGTTGTTATGCCTTTCTTTTATTTGAAGGGGGAATGTCCGGTAATTGAGCTTCTTAGTTCAGCTCGCTGGGAAGTTGAAGGCTAGGGAGGCCGGAAAAGATCTCTGTCTTAGCTAATGAATTCGATAATCCCACGAATTTTCATGAAAAAGGGTAACAACAGAAGTTACAGAAAAACTTACTTAAACTTAAAAACTTACGAGAAACTTCGAGAAATAAGAGAATCACGCGAGTAAAGAAGTGTACGCTTTTTAACATCAGCGGCTGTCTGAAAAGGCAGCCTCCCGTTATTTTATTTTTTTTTATTTTTTAAATGCAACTTTTGCAAAAATATTCAAATACCATTGAATCAAGAGAATTGATATTAATTGGCGGGGCTTTATTAGTATAATAAGGTTCGACGCTGTAGTAGTACCAAGTAAACACAAAAGCTTCCGAAAACCGCAGGATGCAGCAGAAAAAAGATTTACGTCCTACCCGCATAAATCCCGGGATAATCAGTCAAGGGGTTAACTCTCTGATTCCTGAGACCATTGGAATAGAGGAACAACAAAATAATGGAACCGACCGATTTCTTCCTTCAAAGGTAAGGGAAAATCACTTACCCCTCAAAAACCACATTGACAGCTGGTACTGCGCGAATTCTAAGACCGCCCCCCTTTCCCCCAAACCAATAAGGAAGAAATCGCGGGCTGCGGTTGTGAAATCAATCTTAACGAAAGGAGGTGGAAATTTCGCAGTGAATCTCGAATGTTTCGGGCGGCCTCCGTCTTTTGCTTGAAGTGATGTTTCGGACCTTCCCGTATCGATAGTTAAATGTTTGCTTCAAAAATTGTATTGATATGTTAACAAAATGTTTCAGAAATCGATTAATACATTAGAGCTTTCATACATATGTACAGGGAAAGTTCAGATTCTGACATGATTTTGAGGTTAATGATTTAATGAATTTTTAAGAAGTTTAAAAACAGTAACGATGAACATAAATTATTTGTGGTCTAAGACTGAAAAATTAAGCGATGATGTATTTGCAATCTTTGCTGGAGATTTCTAAATAACAAAACACTCGTATTTGTTGATGTCGAAACGCTTCTAATCATCCAAAATCCAATTCTGTAGATCCAACACATTTTAACTCGAACTGCATTTTCGGTTAAAGGCACATCTTAAAGTTCTAATTGTAAACATATGAGGGGAAACAATGATGAAACATAAATGGTGATGAATGAAACAATGGCAATACATAAAAACTAGCGGCCAAGGCCAGATTTCCCAAGGGGCACCCCTAGGACGCAGCTGTTAGGGGGTGCATACATAAATGTTTACAGACTTTTCAATATTATTTTAAAAAGGCCGTATAGAATGTCTTTGCTTTCTCGTGTACGAAGTATACAAAGAGAAAGTATTGTAATCGGCAAAAAATTCGAACTCGAGATTTTGACGTATCTCAACGTTTTAGACCTCCCCGAGTCCGAAAAACACAATTTTGGAATTATGTCTGTCCGTCTGTGAACACGATAACACGAAAGCTATTAGAGCTACGGGGATGAAATTTGGTATGTGATCTTGACACTTTAATTGTAGGTTTCTAACAAATTCTGGACGAAATCTGTTTAACGGAAGTCTGTCTGTCGCGCGCTGACTCTAAACCCTTTGGGTGAGTCGTTCGGCGTGGGTTATGTATGTAAGTCGCGTTCATGCGTACACTATAACTCAAAAACTTGAATAGCTAGATAAATAATGAATTATTATGAGAAGAATAAACAAAAAACCCAACCAAAATCACGAATTAGTCACATAAATTGAGAGTTATAAAGAGATACTCCAGTCACATAATCTCAGTCACAAAGAGTTACTTCAGTCACATAATCTAAGAGTCACAAAGAGTTACTTCAGTCACATAGTGCTAGCTACTTTAGTCACAGAAAGTCACAATTGAGTAAGGTAAGTAAGTTTACGCCTCTTAATAACAGCAGCCGTTTCGCAGAGACAGCCTCCCGTCGATGTTTTCGAATACTTCAGATTTTTTTTTCATTTTAATCCCTTAACACTTTTACTGCCAATGACGCGCTGGCGCGTCAGAATGGCGCCACCAAATTAGATGACACCCTTCTCTACTATTTCTTTGCCACAGCAGAAAAGGGGTCATATACTCAAATAGATTGTTCGAATCTGAGACGTGAGTCGTGCCAGCGAATGTGTGCTTTCCGCTTTTTTCAACATTAATTTCCGTACCCGTATGTGATCTGCCGATTTTTCTGTTTGCAAATTAGGCCAACAGTCAATTAGAATTTTAATGTAGTGTTCAGTGCTTTGATTTTGTACACACAATTCAGTACAGTACGACACACAATTCAGTACAGTTTTCAGCAGTGAACCTGAAATCGGTAAAAGGGTCCTGATATGAAAACACATCCAAATCACAGTGGTCAGATAAAATGACTGATATTCACATGGTGCTTTTCTCGTAGCGTTCTTGAAGTTTTTAAACAAGACGATATGTCAGTAAATCGATTAATGTAATCTAGATTTTCAGCAGTGGCAACAGTTTGTGTACACCTGACAAGATCAGTGGCCGTTCGTTTAACGGCAAAAAGTATTGGTAGAAATTTCGACTTACGATTTTCATCTGCATTGTTGGGAATATTTATTTCGAACATTAACTAATTTTATTGACTTGTTAAATCAGCTCTATTTTTCATCTGTATTAACAGAAGAAGAAAGATATAATTAATTTGCAATGGAAAATATCACAAATGGAACTTCGCCTCTCTCTTCAAGGTGAGTGCATAGTATGACATTATTGTAAACTTAGTATGACATTCATTATGCATTTAAAAATATTTTAAGGTTTCTGACTGAAGAAATTGCTCTGATATGAATTTTATGAACGTTTCAACGATTTAAATATATTTTATAAATTCCATATTATTTACTAATAATAATCATAAATACAGTCATTGAATCGCATATGTTCAGCCCCATTCACTGTTAATAATTTGGAGAGAAAACTCAAAAAATTGAAAGAAACTCGGTTTAAAACGTTTAAATTGGGTGACAATAGCGTAAGTTTCCTGCATTTACGATAAATTCTCAGTTCTGCGGATTGGTCTGAATTGTCTTCTCGTATTCATTTTCGATATTTATTCATAACCAAATAGTTGATATGAATTCAAATATCTGCCTGCTGACTACGATTTTAATATAGTATAAGCAAAATTACGATTTGTGCGTGTATTATACCTCGTAACCAATGAATATCCTAACTTTAAACCTTCCGTTCAGTGCACCATTGCCGTAAATCCGTTATCGAGAGTTTAATCTGATGCGGAAGGTTTCCTTACTGTTTCCTGGTATTTATTTTACTTAAGCTTATTATGTTCAGGCATAATAGATGAGTTTAAATAATGTGATACCGATTTAAGAAAGTTTTTGAAATGAAAGTTCAATGAAGAATCGGTTACAGATATACCCTATATTATGAATAAATTATCTTAAAACCACAATTTTCGATGAATGTAATATCTTCAAAGAAACAGTAATCTTTTATCAACATGTTGACTGCCATGTATGACGCCTGCGAGTCTCACCCTTTTCATCTTATTAGATGACCCCTTCCTGTACTGTCCTACTGCCAGGAGAAAAACCCTTAAGAGGGTTGCCTAACATAGGCGAGCCGAAGAAAGGTGGAAAACGGACGCAACAATTGGCAAACTAAGTGCTCTTCGTTCTCGACCGACATACAAAGCGAAATAAGACTTCCGCCGGTTCTACCTGCGCCAAAACGAAATGAAGCCTTTTTTTCTCCCCCAAAATGCAGTAGAATATCCCGTTTCCATAACGACCGCCACCGCTGTCTTGTGTCTAGGATTTTTCTCGTGGCGGTAAGACAGTGAGTATTGCAGTTCAAAGAATGTAGCAGGGATGTAGTGGAGTCGGAACGCACCGAACGTCATTCCGGCACTGCCTTTTATTTCACGAGAAATAAATTAGAAAATATTGCGGAAACGACTTCAACGCTTTAGAAGTACGAAACGTAAAAATACTCTTTTCTCGAATCACGCAACATCGAAATTTTAATTCAAGAATTTGATTTGCGTAAGTTTAGATAAGTTGGGCATGTTAATAATGCCTTCAGAATACGTTGACTTATTATTCTTTTATAGTATAAACATTGTCTAGAGCAAGCACAGTTATGGTTTGTCCTTTTATTTGAGCTTGCATCTAATTCGTATCCCGTGCACAATGTGTAGCGAAAGCACAATTTTTGTCACTTTGCGATCAATTTTTCACTCTCCTCCTGATGATTTAGAGTTTTGAAATTTTCTTCACTTTTGTGTGTTCTTAATGACAATACAGCATTTTAATATTTTCAGAAATTGAAATATCAGTTAATCGATTCGTTTAATAAAGTTTTTATTTTCTACTAATACCGCCATCTGATAGTGATTTTGAGAAAAATTTGATTTTAACCTTCCAGCGGGCGCGCCTGGGCAAATTTTAGAACGTATCGTGCATCGTATTACGTGTAATATATATATATACACTAGGGCTATTATAGTGTATACGTGTATATATATATATATATATATATATATATATAGTGTTTTTCAGAAAAAAGGTAACCATTATTTATGCAATCTGTATTTATTAGCTTAATAGTAAACAAAGATTTTATAAATAAAAATTGTGCTTAAATTTATAAAAGAACAATATAAATATGTATTATGATGCACAATGCAAGTATCTTTTGCATACGCGCGCCTTGTGGAAGCTTAAGATTTCGTAGTTTTTAATGAATTATAAATTAAAGGTATCGCCGCGGTGGCCTTGTGGTAAGGTCTCGACCTAGAGACCGGAGATACGCAGGTTCGAAACCCCATACCACCGAAGATCCGCCGTGTATGTGGCCTCTTGCATGCTAAATCATACATAGTGATTAGTCCTAGTTCACTAGTAATAGTTCTGTGAAAGTCCTCGCGTTGGTGTGGCACGGAAGTTTCGAGGGGGGGGGGGGGGTGCCAGCTCAGGTGTCGTCCTCGTCATCTGACCGCGGTTCAAAATTACGAGGTCCGTCCCTAAATAGCCCTCGTGTTGCTTCAAAACGGGACGTTAACGTAACCTATAAATTGATTCTAAAAAGGATAAAATAAGTAAAAATCCCCATTTTAGTAGGCTAACTAGTAATTCTGTGAAAGTAAACCTCCGGCCAAGAAGATTTAAAACAAAATCTTGGATCTTCTCTTCATCGCATCCTTTAAATGTTTAGGCAATTTTTTTCGAATGCGAATTATTTACACAGGTCTCTACTTTTCTCAATATTAACAAAATTTCAATTAAATGTCTGCTTTTCTCAGTATTAACAAAATTTCAATGAAATGTCTGCTTTTCTCAGTGTTAACAAAATTTCAATGAAATGTCTACTTTTCTCAGTATTAACAAAATTTCAATGAAATGTCTGCTTTTCTCAGTACTAACAAAATTACAATTACATGTCTCACCATTATCATAATGATTCAAATGTTTTAATGTTGCCAAACCCGCCATTGACTGAGGCCGCGGTGGCCTAGTGGTAAGGTCTCAGCTTTGGGGCCGGAGGGTTCCAGGTTCGAAACCCGATTCCACTGAAGATCCGCCGTGTATGGGACCTGTTGCACGTTAAATCGTACGTAGTGGTCAAACGTCCTCCCGTTGGTATGGCGTGGAAGTTTGGAGAGGGGGTGCCAGCTCAGGTATCGTCCTCGTCATCTGACCGAGGTTCAAAATTACGAGGTCCGTCCCAAAATAGCCCTCGTGTTGCTTCAAAACGGGACGTTAATATAACTAAACTAAACCCGCCATTGACTGACAAAATACCGAGACCAATAAGACATCCTCCATCTTGAAAAGGAATTTAAAAAGTGAGAAATACATACAAAAAAAATATAGGGCAAACATGAAAAATTTCTCAGTAAAAAACCTCCAACTTTTTTCACATTTTTAAATTCATTTTAAAACTGTTAGGTTTAACGTAAATACGAAAAGCACGTTACATTTCTTATAGCACATTTGATTGCAAACAAACGTGAACTTGATCATCATTAGTTACAAAGAAACGACAGTTCCGTAGATATTGCCATTTTGAACCTTCTGAGAGGGGCTGGGGGGATTTTTTGGGACTTATGTAAAAATGCACCTCTGGTAAGGGTCTATCAATGGGGTAAGATTCAGCTTTACGCAAATTCTTTTCGAAGTTGCACGATTTTAGGTCTTTATTGTTTGGAGTAAAATGCCGAACGGTCGAGTTAACCCTTAAATTACCAGTGTTGCCTTTAACCCTGTAATGACTGTTCGGGCGGCATATAGGCACTCTGTACTCGATCAGAGCACCATTGTAACTTTGGAGGGCTCTGATTGGACAAACGAATCTGACGTCACTCTTCTGCATATCGCATCAACAG
>BGPR01029713.1:0-19113 GCA_013235015.1 Araneus ventricosus | reverse complement strand
AGGAAAGCTTTTTATGAACTACCTCACCGACAAGGTTTGAACGACAAGTCCACGTAAGCATTTCCGAGCAAACCGTTTCGGAAGCCATTCCCGCAAAAATTGACGTAGGAAAGCGTTTTATGAACCACCTGTCCTGTGGTGTGTGGCCCCGTCCGGTATAGTGGTTATTGCGTTTGCCTTTCAACTCTATGAACGCGAGTTCGATCCCCTGTTCGGAGGAATGTGAAATTTTGTCACAATATGCAACGAAATCGTATAAGTAAATTCAATTAAAAATTAGATTAATCAAATTAATAATTAAGCTTTGATTAATTAGAATTCCTAATTAATCTATTTTATTGACATTCCAGATAACTCTAAGATGACGTCAGAAGAAGGGGAATAAAAAAGGGGGTTGCACCCCTCTGTTGAAGTACAGCCTTGAAGAGGGGGTGAAAGAAATTGTGGAGGGTTGGACCTCTCTGTAGGAGTACGGCTTCGGAGGGGGGAAAGGGTTCTATTTTGTCCTCTGAAAGAGGGCTCTTAACAACCTTTTGAAAGGCCTGAAACATGCTTGAGGAAGGTCCGAAACAAGCTTGAGAAAAACCTGAAACAAGCTTGTAATAAAAGCTTGGGGAAATCTTACCAAAAACCTTACAGAGAAAGCCTTGTTTCTTATTGACTAACGAACCTTTCCGCTACCTTGCCGAAAGGTTCAACCCTTGTCATGGAAACCTTTGTGACAACCCTTTACCCTTGCCGACGAAAAGGTTTCCAAAACCTTTTAGACAAGCTTTCTTTGCTATCTGGGATGTCTGGTATCTAGAGTTTATCTCGAACGCTAAGGCCCATCTCACATCACTGGCAGAAACATTCTTAGAAGAGAGAGTCGGAAACCTGGTCTACCGATATGTTATCGCACGATCTCAAAAGCGGGGCTGTCCGTAGTGTCAAGGTCTACCGATATGATACATGCCTGAATCTTCACGCGATTATGTCGAAAAGTAACAATGTTATAACTTTTGGTAATATACTCATTTTGTCATCTACTGATGACTTTTTTTATGGTCCGTCGGAGGTTGTGAAAAAACGACCCTTGTATATAGTAATATTTTTGCAATTAATCAAACTTATGTTTTTATCATCCTCATTTGACTAAAATGAACAATACGCCATATTTTTGCATGAAACTTATGTAGGCGGGCGTATTATAGTACAACACTGAAAAAAAATCCCATTCCATTGTTCTTCACTGTAAATATCATGGAATATTCTACGATAATAATAAGATAGTAATAAAGCCCCACACTCTCTCTTTAACAAGAATCAATTGTTTGACGTTTTCCACCATACTACTTTGCGTTTTCGTTTGTTTTTATTGTACAATATGCGAAAAGCCAATTGCTAAGTCTGTAGTAAATCTCCGCGTTCTTTTTTCTTTTTATATTTAATGCAATGAAATGACAATCTTTTCATGGTGAGGGGAAATAATACAGACAAAGGATTAATATTCATTTCCAAGTTTGATGTAATCCAATTGTGCATATGTTTGAGATCCGTGCAGTTCCGTGTAATGTTGAATAAACTTGATTGCGGAAATTTTTAATGCAAACACGTTTTACTGATGGTTATTAGATAAAATATGGTAATGAAAATTACATTGCTTTCTGGTATTATGCTAATTGTCAGGGAAGTTATGTGAGATGGTGTTTGTTTTGTAAACTGCTCAATGTATAGTTAGATTTGTGAAAAAATTATCATGCGCTCACAAAACATTTCTTTAAAAACATAAATATATATATATATATTAATCCTGTATATAATTTATTTAATTTTATTTTACCCTTTGAATACTGAATTATTTGAAAATTTTTATTGCCATGGTACGGATTTAATGTGTCGCTATATGGATTAATATGTAAAAGTAATACATTTTATTTGGAATATACTTATATTGGTGATATAAATATATTTTTGAAACAGCATTTTAGTTACAAAATATAAATAAATATATAAATGAAACAAAATATAAATATTTATATAGAACAAGAACCAACTTAAAGTCTAACAATTTTGTGCTGTGTGGTATTTTTCAAAATATGTCGGTAAATGCAAAGGTACCTGGCATTGTTTGCATTGCCAAGTGGTTTCTTTTCTTATTTTATGTTTATAACATACGCGTTTTGTAGGGTGTTTCTTTAATTCTGTTGCCGGAATATTCTCCGGAAAATGTGCCCAATTTTTCGCTTGCAAACGATGTGGCGCATCGCTACTTGTAGGACGCCCACGGATATTATAATTTGGCAGGACCACTGGCGCCAATAATTATTCTTAAATTCAGATGACGAGTCAGACTCGTCCACCGTAACTTCGCCCAAGTAAGCAGATGACGAATCTTACTTGTCCACCGTAACTTCGTCCAAGTAAGCAGACGACGAATCTCACTCGTCAAATGTACCCAAAGGGTTAATATACAACAAAATTGCTTAAAATATGTTTGGTAGATTTAAGAGCAAAAATTTATTTCCTGTTCTTTTAAAGTTTTGAAGTTGCGAGAACGACTTCAGTTCATAAGGATAACCAACGAGTACCGGACTGCTTTATTTAAAATCTGTTCAACAGAACTTATAAATTGCTGTAATCAATAACGGACTTTACAAAATAAAAGACTATATTATAAAACTGAAAAATAAGTTTAGCTAATAAACGGAAATCTTTCAGTCAGTCTCCATCTATTAGCTAAAATATAAAGAAAATTGCAAAATAAATGAAATATATTATATGATTGTAAACTTACTTAATCTATCTTAAAACCTTGAACTGCGAATTTATTTGAACTCCCAGTTAGATGCTACATTTTTTTCTGACATTCACTGTTATTTCCATCCATGTTAAGAACGGAGAGAATAAAAACAAAAATTCAAAATGGAGGAACCCGGCCATGCTCTTCATCAGGAGTCACACACAGCAAGGGTACAAAAGAAGTCAGGATTACTTTCTGTAAGGGGCTTGAGAAAATGCCTAAACATTTAACCCCTTGTGACCCAAAATGAAAGATTAAAGAGAAAACGAACCCCAGCATACAAGGAAATATAAAAACAGGCAAAGAATATGAAGAAAATTGGTTAGCTCATAAGAACACATCGTAAATTCATGCCGCTATTTCAAAAAGACAACTTGCTGAACAAGGCAAAGGGAAATTTAGTATTTTTTAAAAACGCGTGAAGTAATCCTTTTTTATAGAAAAAAATCATTCTAATTTCAGATATACAAGTGAAATTTTACATAAAAATTTATGTATCTATATATTCCGGGCAGAATATTCGATAAAATAGCAAAAACGATGATGCAATCCGAAACGCACTATCATTGGCCGAGTAGATTTTGACGTCATCGTTGCCCTTCTTCGAGTACTTCTCTACGATCTCGTACGTATTTTCGCGCTTAACTTTTGATGTAAAGTATATGCTCGAATGTGGGTGTTTTTTTTCTGCATATCTTAGGGAATGTTATGACGTTGGTCATGCAAAAGTTTCATTACGCTCTGGAAGTTGCGATTTTCTGATTCAGAAGGTCATGTGCGTTTTTATGTATGTATGCTCGGGCTTAAGTTTTCATGTGAAGTATATATTCGACTGTTACGAAGTTGGTCCTGTATAAATTTCAATACGCATTTGGAAATTTCTGTGGCCTGTAGTGGGAAAATATAGGCTGGTTATGTTATTTAAACGCATAATCCTAAAAGAAAAATAGACAAATACCAAAGTTCACTAAAAATTTTAAATAATAATCGTTTAAAAAAGCAAAGTAAGTTTTTAAAATTTATTTTTATATGTTAATAACTTCACCTTATACTTATATATATATATATATATATATATATATGAAGAAAACAACTATTTAAATTTGACTATTTACTTTATAAATGACTATTTATTTTATGTTGCGAATCTCACCTTATGCTCATATTCAAATTCATGATTTTCATAACCATTTCAGGAAATCTGTAGCGTTAATAGTGTAATTAAAAATCCATATAGTTAAAATAATTAGCAAAACTAGGTGATCAGCCCTCCCAGTCCCAACCACTGGACCAATTTCGATCATTTTTATTTCATATGGAAGCTTTTGGCATCTAGATGTCCTATCAATGGTCGCCTGCCCCTCTACCCTCCATTTTCGAGAGAAATCGAAAAAATACTTCTCCACTGTACATTCTCCTACGGAGAAAAATCTTCAGACAGTTCTCCATCCCCAACCACTGGACAGCTTTCGACAATTTTTATTTCCTATGAAAGCTTGCGACTCTATATATGTCAACCATGGTCGTCTGTTCCTCACCACCCTCCATTTTCGAGATATATCGCAAAATAACATTTTGGCAGAGTCCCTCTCTCTCTATAACCGCCAGTTCGCCAATTTATTTCGCCAAGTTGCGAGCATAGCTGCATGCTATTGATATCACGCGCGAACAGCTGGTCGCCCAAGGCAGCTAGTTAAAAACGAAAAAGAGTTTAAATACACGCTATTATTAATATACTGAAATGCAAAAAAATAGTTTTTTATCGAAAATATCAAGGTAAGTAAAAAGCATAGTGAGCTAATAGAACTACTTTAAGTAAATTTGAGTTTTAATCATATTTATACTACATTTTTGATTTTTTTAAGAATTGTTTTCAGCGGCTCAAACTGGCGTGTTTTTGTACTGAACTCGATATTTTCGATAAAAAAAAAATATTTTTTCGTTTCCTTACATAAATAAAAGCATGTTTTTAAAAACGTTATAATTTTTATCACTTTTTTACTTTTTTTAGTCGTTAATGCATTTCATAATCTGTTCTCATGACTAGTACGGAACATTTTAATCAATCGTTTTTCATATTTCTTGCCAGATGGTGCCTCTGATATAATAACAGAATTTAATTTAAAGTAATCGCTTAACTGATAATTGAATTCTGAAAAATACCGAAATAGTGAACCAACGAGAACACGCAAATCTACAAAAAATCCAATATCCTCTAGAAAATGCGGAATTGGGTGCAAAATCGATTAGAAAATTCGATATTTACAAATATGAAACAACTAAATTAAATAAAATTGTGTAAAAATCTATACTTATAAAAGGCAATGTTTGCGTGTGAATGTGTGTGTGTGCGATGTCCGGACGAATCTATCACACTTACAGCCATGACGTTTGGCACACAGGTAGTCGTAATGGTGACTCAATGCACCTCGAAGCCAGAATTTTAAAATTTAATCTGGAAATTTTCTTATTTAATGTTTTGCGTTGTTTTGGGTCATTTTTGGCACGTTTACGGCTGTAGGATCTTTTCTAATAATCGTTGTAAAACAATCAATACGCCATCGGATAGAACAAACAATTTTCATTCTAATGAAGTTTGTTTTGAATTTCCAACATAATTTACTGAATTTTGAGAAATTTTTAAATAATAATCATTTTTCATTTATGTTTTTAACTTTCAATTCTTATTTTCTTGCATCGGACGTTCTAATATCGTGATCATTTTCAATTTTTTTAGGTATAAACCGGATTATTTATCCCTGTTTTAAAATAAGAATGGTTAAAATATCTTTTTCTCCGATTTTCTATGAATTTTTTTTATTGATCAGTTCAAAACATTTTCTCTCGCATATCCGAATCGACGAAGTTTTCGTCCGACCCAAGATTACCCAGTTCCCAGAATGCATTTCTACTATCCGTTTGGCTGGCGGTACCAAACGAAAGTGACGTCATACTCTCGATCATTTTATTGCGTCAGCTAATCTTAATTACTTCATTTTACTGATCCAAGAATCATTTGATTATTTGTTTTATACTTTTGATAGTCGCGCATATGTGCTGATATCTTTAGTTAAAAGAACGAGTTATTCATCTCGCTCAAGTTCCTGCGTTTACTTTCACCAAAAATCGAGGACGAAATCAATAGTGTGTGTTTGTGTGTGTGATTATTTCGTTTTCAAAACTTTGGGCTATTTTTTATTCTGTTGAAGGGCGCGTACTGCTAATAGTTTATATTTGTATGATTTCTGTAATTCTTATACATGTAAATGAACGTTAATGGACAAATTCTGTTGATGCAGGAAATAAAAGACGCATTTCTGCGGATTGGCCGTTTTAACGTATTTATCGTAGACTGGACAGAACACAATGGTTTTCCATACGCTCAGGCTGTTGCAAACACAAGAGTTGTTGGAGCACTCGTGGCGAAACTGATAGATTTACTCATGGTAAGTTTTTATATTTATATTTTTTCTATTATCAATTAAAATTATTCTCATTAGGATACTTTTATCTTCATATTAGAATAGAGGTTCCCAACGTATGGTACGCGTGCCCCTTGGGATACGCGAAGGATCATTTGGGGGTACGCGAACTCAAAGTCAGTAATGGGGGACACAGGAAAACATAAGGGATTAAAAATGTTACAGAATTTTGTTTCCCCAATTACGTGTAAAAAGTAGAAGTGAAAGTTGTGCAAGTCCTAAACTACCCTCAAAATAAACAAGTAATGTAAAAAAAATTTTAAGTCAATTCCTACTTTAATAATTAATAGTTTTCGAGATATAATGAAAAACGTACTGCGCATGCGCAAAGATATGCTAAAATATGGGGGTGCTTCGATGATCCCATGGGCCATCCATATATCCAAGAACCAAGCCTGTAATGTTAATAGTTTTCGAGATATAATGAAAAACGTACTGCGCATGCGTCATGCAAAATAGGAAATGACAGACAAACAGACGGACAGACACACAAGAAAGCGAATTAATATTGCATTGTCATCTAGTTCTGGGCTCTGTTTAAATCAAGTCTCCAGCTCATCGGGAAGTTAGTTTAAAATCGATTGCAAAATTTGAACAACATATATATAAGGAGAGTGTGAACTAATAGTAGGAATTGGAAAAAGAAAAGGAAGTGTAATTTTTTAGCTATCCTTATTAGATAATGCGGAATTATTACAATACTGATTTCATCTGTTTTGACGTTAAACTAATACTATTTTAAAAATGGAATAAAACGTAAAATCAAAAATAAGTCTTATAAATGTTATAAATTCCTGTAATTTAACTCTGAAGTTCACCTAGGTCCGTAACATAACTGATAAAAACTTCTTTGTACAGGCGGGGGGATATTACAGTAGGGGGTACGCGAAAATAAAAAAGACTTATCAAGGGGTACGCGAGGGAAGAAAGCTTGGGAAACCCTGTTTTAGAACTAAATATTTAGCATAAGCGTTGTACTATGAATCAGTTTTTATATCTATCTTGTTTATATTTCGTATTCCTGCTCTTGCTTTTATACTGTTAATATATTAGTGTTACTCTGAAAACGTTAGAATGATATTCATGCGTAGGTATAGAAAATACTCTTAAACATATCCTGAATACAACATTTATCCTTGAAGGAGTTTGTTTGTATTGATCTACTGTCTATCTTATCTAAATCTTTTTCACCTTCTAACGTAATTTATTGAATTGCATTTGTCTAGAAATAAACTGAAAGAAAATATTAAGGAACCAAGGAGTAAAAGCCATGGTGAAAACTTTATTGGTTATTTTTACTTACGTTTGATGACAAAAATGGTTCTCAAAGGTTCTAACCTCATGGCCTTAAATCAAACTATAACAAGTTTCTTGTCATTATCTTTTCGGTAAAAAAGTATATATATCGAGATTAACAATATCAGTAATAAATTTTCATTTCAAATGTAGAATAAGATAAGAATGTCAGATATAAAGCTTCCACTACGAACCTGTGTCTAAAAATAACCCCCCCCAAAAGTATCTTATTTAAAACTTTTTCCCCTTTTAAGGTAATTTATTGACTTGCATGTGTCTAGAAATAATCTGAAAGGAAATATTTAGAAGGCAAGGAGTAAAAACCATGGTGAAAACTTTCTTTGTTATTTTTCCGTACGTTTGATGACAAACCTGAATCTCAAAGGTTTTAATCTTATGGCCTTAAATTAAACCATAACAAGTTTCTTACCATTATGCTTTCGCTCAAAAGAAATACAAGCAGATTAACAATATCAGTAGTAAAGTTTCGTTCGAAATGCTGGAATATGATAAGCAAGCCAGATATGAAGTTTCTACTACGAACCTGCGTCTAAAAATAATCCAGAAAAATATCTTCTTACAAGCGGGTTTAAAAATAAATCTGAATGGTTTTGAGCAAAGCTAAAAGTATATAAAATATACTAAATACTAAATTACTAAGTATAACTAAAGCCCAAGTAAATTACATAGACGAATGGAATTTGATGAACAGCTTCACGAAGGTTAATGATTCTCTAGCCGATTTTGAAAAGAAAAAGAAATTCACGAAGTTTCAATATTTTAGAATTATTTCGACTCGTAACAAATTAAATAATTCGCAACGAAACCAATTAATTCATGCAAGTTTGAGGATTATCTTGTGGAAAATATGGATGCTGGTAAAAGTCTTTGCTCAATTTAAATTCCAACTTTAAGTAATCGACATTGAATTATTGAAACTTGATTAGAGACATCATATTAAATTCTGGGTGGGTTTATCTGTACATCAGAGTTATTTGCTTTCTTGATGAAGGATTTCCTTGAATTTACGTGCGATATTTCGCTTTGCATGCAGATTTTTCCTCGCCGTTTCAATCGACTTCCTGCTACAATGAAGCGTCTATGGAAATTTAAACAACATAATATTTAACAATATGATTTATTAAAAAATTTACACTGTAAAGGTTTTCCTAGAAATTTTTGCGACTATGAATCTTCAATTGAAAAAAGGCTTGAAGGACTTTTGATTTACATTTTTCTCAATAGATGGAGCTAGGCTCACTGGCTTCTCCCTTTAAATTCCTTCACAAAATACTCGACAATATCGTTGCGATATCTTTACGATATTGTACGGCATTCAGAATATCGAACAACATCGTAGAGATGCCGTACAATATCGTGTGCTGATAGGGTTTCTTTTATTTAAGGCGCCATTTTTCGAAAGAACGCGAATATTCGGACGTGCTTTTGCATCTCTGGTGGCAGATAGTGAGTTTTGTCTTTTTCTTCCTTCTGCTTTTTGGCAATAAGGACAAATTATTGAGTATTTGGATTAATTTTTTTCCTTCTTTTTCAATTTGGAATTCTTCGGGATCACATGAGTTCCAGATAATTCTCTTGGATGAATTTTTTTGAGATTTGTCGGAATCCCATACAGAAAAGAATTCTTGTTGTTATATGTTGGAATTACCGCAGGTGGGTAACACCTTCAAAAAGTATATCTGCCGGATTCTTTTTCAATTCCTACTATCAGTTCACACTCTCCCAATATCTTGTTCAAATTTTGCAATCGATTTTAAACTAACTTCCCGACGAGCTGGAGACTTGAAACTTTAAACACAGCTCAGAACTAGATGATAATGCAATATTAATTCGCTTTCTTGTGTGTCTGTCCGTCTGTTTGTCTGTCATTTCCTATTTTGCATGACGCATGCGCAGTACGTTTTTCATCATATCTCGAAAACTACTAACATTACAAATTCGTTCTTGGATATATGGATGGCCCATGGGATCATTGAAGCACCCCCATATTTTAGCCATATCTTTGCGCATGCGCAGTGCGTTTTTCATTATATCTCAAAAACTATTGACATTACAGACTTGGTTCTTGGGTATATGGATGGCCCATGGGATCATCGAAGCACCTCCATATTTCAGCCATATCTTTGCGCAATCGCAGTACATTTTTCATTATATCTCGAATCACCTAAGTAGGAATTGACTTAAAAACATTTTTTTTTATATTACTTGTTTCTTTTGACATTTTTCAACATTGTTCATTTTTTGTCTTTTTTTCATTTTTTATTTTGTTTAGTAGTTTATTGTATAATATTTAACATTATCTAAATATGACGCATTTTTACGTTGCAGAATGAAACCGGCATAACTCCTCAGAGCATCCATATCATCGGCCACAGCTTGGGTGCTCACACCGCTGGATACGCAGGAGAAAGGATACCTAATTTAGGAAGAATAACAGGTATAATTCGATTCCTCATTTAAAACTTTGCATGCATTGAAGGTGATGAAACTTAAAATTTAAATCAGGGAAAAAATGTACGAAAAGTAGCGGAATATTTTAGAACCCGCACGTTGTTGTCACCCGGATAACAAAGACACATAAATAAAATGTGTAGACACATAATAAAATATCTTTTACCAAGATAGCATGTACACTTGCAGCAAGTTTGATTTTTCTTGATATTAGCATGTCATGACGAACTTGATGTGGCAACTTTGCAGCAAACTTCCTTCAAAGTAACAAAGCATAATCGACCAACCCACTTGCAAAACAAGTTTGCTGTGAAGTTGTTATGACAAGCTTCACACCACGATTGGAAAACAAGTTTGCTGCAAAGATGATACAGCACACTTACACATAATCTTTGTCTCTGTTTTGAAAAAAACATCCGATTTTTAATAGCATCTCCTAGACCGTCCTTCTTTTTATTAATTCGATAAATCAATAATTCTCCATCTTTTTATTAATTATAGAACTCACATTTTAAAGAAAAGTATATCGCCTTTTTCTTAATGTTGAAATTTTAACGTTCATAAACAAAATTAAATCTAAAGAACAGTCAATGTTTGTTGAAAAATAATAAGTTACATTTTGTCCCATTTTAAAAGAAATTACTTTTGAACCCTAATTTCATAATTTATTCTACTAGCAGAACGTAGTTATTAGCGAAAATCTCTCTCTCTTGGATTTCAAATCATATTCTCAACACAAAATTTAAACAATTAATGAAATCAAGAAAAGAGTTTAAAATAAATCGCATGCACGATCTATTAGCGCAATCTATATTCTCTTCTGGCCGAGTGGTTAAGACGACAGGTTTAGGAAGCGGGATGTCGGGTGTTAGAATCCGAGGTTTTCTTCGTACTCTGTTTTTGCTATAGTTTGTAATGAGTTTGACGCGGAAAGCTTGTGACAGGTTTGACGCGTGGTGACTAACTCGTTTGCGTAAACTTGTTTCAGGCTTGCACTCTTTCAGTGTCAATCTTGTTGCAGATATGCAGAGCAAGATTGCTGCAAACTAAAATTGCTATCTGGGTAATTACTAGTAGAAAAGAATTATTGTGAAAAATATATGAAAAAAACCTGATTTGTTGTGTCTTAAACACGACATATACTTTTGTCTCCATAGGAATGTAAATTATTTACTATAATTTTCTGATTTTAAATGCGTCACCTGCGGCCTAGGGTTAAGCAGTCGTATGGTTTCGTAACCATGCTAGTAACGTTAAGCGAACTGGGATTAGTCACAACAACAGTATATTAGCGACGTCCTGTTCAAAGGCTAACTTCACGGAAATATTTTTGTTGTTTTTGTTTAACTCATAATTATGAAAAGGAAAGAGATCCGAACCTCTAGTCCAAAAAACACGATAATAATTTAGGCTTCATTCGCCAGGCTTGATTACATTAGCCTTTGTGCACAACGATTTTTACATCATGTAGTTTACAGGAAGAATAGAGATTTCAAGAGCATCCAATGTTTTAAAAGTAATATTTTAGTCAGTCGCAAGGGAAGTTATTAATATATTTAAATTGATTATTCACAATCTTGCTATTTTGCTGCAAGTGGGTATAGAAAGGAAAAGGACTGTTACAAAATTGTGTTTAAAACAAATTTTGTAAAATTTATTAAAGTGAAAAAAATTGCGTGCGAATAAAGTTAGTATCACTGAAAAGTTGATTTTTTTAAATTTTAAAGTGGTGTAAAAATGGCTTTTGTGCAACTATACGCTCCTAAGCTATTCAGGAAAAATGTTAAAACTGCAAATAATGTTTAATTCATTATAAATCTAATTAAAATTGTGTAAAACCCTTTCTTAATCGGCAGGAGTGGCGCTAGTGTCTGCCCGACGGGGCGGGGCACGACTTGCTCTACGGGGGGATGAATTGACTCAATTTTTCTCAGATCTTTATTTGTCTACTAGTTGAATACCCTGTTGCGTGAACGGGGTACAAAAATTTCCCCCGACTGGGGGCACAGTATCCCCGACAGGGGGGACCTGCCCCCCAGTCCCCCCACTGTCGCCACTCCTGTTAATCAGAACTAACTACCCAAGAAGTAACTACGTTCCAAATTTAGTCCAACGGACTGCCCTGTAGAGGCTTTTGAACGATTTTTGCATCATGCATATCGCATGATTCATCACGCAATTTACAGGCAGATGACATCTTATAAACATTATTATATAAAAATCAATTTTTTAGTTGCCTTACAAGCATTTTCAATTTAGTTGGCTTCAAAATTTCTTTTATTCCTTGAAAAATATATTTCATTGCAAGAAGCCTCGTTTTCAACTTAAAAACACTTCTAATTTGTGTCAAAGATCTTGGTTTACTCTATAGAAAGACACATAGGGGTTTTATTTACCGTTTCATCTATAGGGATCAGATTTCTTTATTCTGGGATGCTCTAGGTATTCGGGGGAAGGTAATGTTTTCAAACTGATATAAATAATTAATTTACAGGCTGACGACATCTTATAAACATTATTATGAAAAAATCAATTTTTTAGTTGCCCTACAAGCATTTTCAATTTAGTTGGCTTCAAAATTTCTTTTATTCCTTGAAAAATATACTTCATTGCTAGAAGGGTCGCTTTCACATTAAAAACACTTCTAATTTGTGTCAAAGAGCTTGATTTACTCTATAGAAACCACATGGGGTTCTATTTACTGTTTCTTCTATAGTGATCAGATTTCTTTATTCTGGGATGATCTATGTATTCGGGGGAGGTAATGTTTACAAGCTGATATAAATAATTAATTTTTGAGGCTGTCTAAGCTAATCTGTAAGCAGACCAACTTTTAACCTCCAACCAAAGGAGCGCACAAATAAATTGAAGCACATAATTATCATAAATAAAAGAAACATTTAATTCATTGCAACAATATTACAGAATTACACAATGATATGATAAATGCGTAATAAAACATTTGTGACATCATTTATTGTGCACTTTTCGAGGAAAGACAGAACTTACAAAAGGAGGACGATTGGTCACCTTATACTCTGGGACTTTTTCACTTTATTTTTCAGTTTTGACCATGTCACTCCATTATAGCCACCAACAAATAACTGAACTTCTGGAGTAATTTCAATAGCGTGTTTCCAATCATAGAAATATTATTTCGAGCATATACTTAATGCAACTTAAAAGTATTTGGGAAGCAGGCGTTACTCTCTTAAACAGAGTGGCCATATTCTATGAATAATAAAGGCTAAGAAAGAGAATTCTTGAGATATTAAGTTTTAAAAATTAGAAAAAGTGAGCACATTTCCTTTTATTTTCATTATTTTCTATTTTTTAATCTTCAGCTTAAGATTCGCTAAGAAGGAAAAAACATTGATATTTTAATTATAACTGGAATTTAAAAATTTATTATGATTTAATAAATTTCTTCCAACAGCCTTAGATCCAGCCGGTCCATATTTCCAAGATTGTGAACCTGAAGTCCGACTCGACAGATCAGATGCTCTTTTCGTGGATGTCATACACACGGATGGGGCAGAAAACATCCTAGGAGGTAAGACATTATCTAGGAATAGGGTTGCCATAAGACCCGTATATACGGGACTGTCACCATATTTCACTATTCAGTCCCGTATTACTATTTGTCCATTTTTCTCCCTAAAAAAGCAGTTTTGATTTGTCATTATTGGATGTGATAGCTCAATTTAATTAAAAATGGACATGGACTATATTTCTTTTTCAATCATTTATTTTAAAATTCAACATGGGTAAACATAACAAAACAAAAGAGAGACTGTGGCTAAAATGGTACTTAATATAATCAAACAGAGGAAATAAACCACATTTTAAGACTATACGATGCCGCTTAGTAAGAGATATAAATATAGACAATTAATTCACAAGACCTCGCTTGGTAGGAGGTAAATATTGTCTCCTGCTTAACAGAGGAGCACCATCTTTTTGAATCCAGCCATCAGCAACTCTTCACTAGAACTGGTGGGTTTATCTCTTCGCCACCCACTTGGGGAAGGCTCTTCAATCGAGACTAAACAATTATAATTTTAAGACTACGATGTCGCTTAGTAGGAGATACAAATATAGACAATTAGTTCACAAGACCTCGCTTGGTAGGAGGTAAATATTCTGTCTCCTGCTTAACAGAGGAGAACCATCTTTTTCAGTCCAGCTATCAGCAACTCTTCGCTAGAACTGGTGGGTTTGTCTCTTCGCCACCCACTTGGGGAAGGCCCTGCAATCGAGATTAAACAATTATAATTTTAAAATGACTTGCGTCCAATTTTATAATTATGTGCAAGAAGATAATGATATGATTAAGAAAATAAAATCAACCTTAAATTATGTGTTGAAAAGGATTAGCCTTGTATCTTTTTTATTATTCTACGCGTTAATTTTATTAAATTGCTTAAACTTCACTGTTTTTTTATCAGAGTAAAATAAACTATTACCTACACACATTTTTCCATGTTTTGATTATTTAGCACTTAAACGTCCACAGTGTTCGTACGCTCCTTGAAAACGATTTTCATTTTCAAGCACTATGGAAACTCCTTGAATTTGGGTTTTACTCCTTATAAACTCCTTGATTTTCAATTTTTAACATTTCTTTTATTAAATGTGTACTACGTTTCGCCGACAAAAATGATTCTAAATCGCCGCCGTATCAATTACCCAGTATTTTGCGTTGCTCTTTCCACGATTTGATGTTCATCACCTAGCAGTATCCAAAATTTAATAATTGGTTTTAAGTGACAATTAGTAATAACCAAAGCAATAGAATGGTGCAAATTGAGAATGTTATTACTCTTGTATTATTTCGAAAAATTAACTGTATTTCTTTAAATTGTAGCGTATAGTTTGTTGTAAAGGACATATATTGTAATGGTGGAGTTCAAAGAAATTAGATACTATTAATCAAGTTTAGCTAAATTAGTTTTAATAATCAAGAAATTTTGTTTATTTTATTTTCTTCATATACCATTTTATAATCGATGAAAATGCCCCCAAAAGGTTTCAAATATCTAAATCCATGTCTCTCTTTGCACCTTTATATTTTAAATACTGGATCACTGTTCACTACATAAGGTGGCAACACTCTACTTTCATATAAATAGATTTAACAAGGCGTTCTTGGATAAATCAGCTTAGTAAAAACTTATAAAAGAAATAAATATAACCATATTTATTTGAGTTATTAGCAATGTTTTAAATACTCTAATATAATTTTTGTGTATTTTAAAAAGGGAACCCTTTTTCATACGTAAATATTGACTCCTTGAAAATTTTGAAAATACTCCTTGAATTTTAATTTTACAAAATCAGTAAGAACCCTTGTCTAGTATCAATGCTTGGCAATTATGGCAACCCCATCTATGAATGAAACGTCACAACGATTTTCACATGACTTGTTGATTTGATGTTTCGCGTTGTGATTGACATTATGAACCCTTTACACTATGTCGAGTCAGACTCGACATTTTGAATGATGCATCTTTTACGCGTTCTTGTTGGATAGCGCTCATTATAAAAACCATATAATAGCAAAAAATAGAACAATTTTTAGGAATCGAAACAAATTAATAACAATATTTTTCAACTTCCTAAAGGCTAAATCACCCACACGTGTATGATATGCATCTTATTATCTTTTGAACTGCAAAGGGTTAAAACAAAATTAAGTATTTAATGATATTAAGCATAACTCAGAATCCAACTTTGTCTAATTAATTTTCATTTAATGAAACTTTAATTAATTAAACAAAAGGGATATTTAAAAGGAAGGCAATTCTGATGGAAAACATCCATGCGATTTTATTCATATATAGCATTAAATACGGCCCGGGTTAAATTGTACTATAGGACAGAAGGATAAAACAAATTTTGTCCGTTATCAATCATGAACCATAAAAGTCCTTTTAACACATTGATCTCTACGGGCGAGATATCTCGTCCTTCAGGAATCTTCGCTGGGCACTAGAATTTGACTTGCATAACAACTTTATTAAGTTAAACACATTAATAGATGTCCGCAGAATATGTTCACCTCTTTTTTCATTTATAAATTGTCTAGAGCGAGCACGGTTACGTTTTGTCTTTCTTGGAGCTTGTATCTAATTCGCAAATAGCGATGGACGTGTTTAAGATCCATCACCTATTTACTGCATCCCCCATTCTAATAGCGTTACCTCTTTCATTTTTTGAGGTAATGAATGGAATATTGCGCCCTGATTCGAAACAAGAACGGTTAAAATATCTTTTATGGTTGAATTTTAATTAATTTTTTTCTGAAGGGTTAAAATATTTTCGCTCCAATTTTCCTCCTTGATTCTTCGTAACCAAGGCCGCTGGGTTGTTTTCCAGCATGCATTTCGTCGAAACTCGTGACGTCATAATCCCTTCGCTTTGAGCGAGATTTTGCAGTACGATCGTACCGTCTGTCGTCGCGTAGAGAGATCATGCTTTTAATTTGTTTGCTTTTATGATTTTTGAAGGCTGATATCTTCAGTTACAGAAGACATGTTCATCCTGCGTGTACTTTCGATGAAACTAAAAAAAAAATGAAATATGACCTCAAGGAGCTATTTACATAATGTGGCTTCAAAGTTTAAACCTGAAGCTGAAGATTGTGGGCCTTTTTAAAAAATAATTGTTGAAATTCATGATGTCACGGGCAACGCCGTGAAGGTACTGCTAGTTCTAGGGGTCTATTCTGGTACCCCCGGTTGGGTTGGGTTCCGTTGTTAACGTGCGCAACCCAACCCCCCCCACCGGGGGTACCAGAACCCCCCCCTAAATAAAAGTTCAAGTGAAAGTTTATCTTATTCACGTTGGTCAAGTTCCGCCTGTGATTACCTTGATTTAAGGCGACCAGGGACCTTCGAAATATTTTTTAAAATTCTCAACTAATCAATTTCAAATCTTGCAGGTATTAATATGAGCACTATATAAGAAAACACACAAAATTTCACCGCAATATATTTATTTATTCCCGAGTTATGGGTATAAATGTAATTTTTAATAACAATTAATGACCTTTATGATAAATATTCCAAACGATCCACAATTATTCGAAATCACTCTACTTTTTTTAATAATCTCGCACCTTGCAACATGTGATGGAACAGATAGTGGATCACGTAACTAAAGAAAATTACATAAAATAACTAAAAAAATTCATATATTCTTTAAAAAGAAGTCAGTAAAATGCACTTGGGGCAAGATGACGAGATCGTCAACTTGCCCTCATCTTTAGTGTTAATTCTTTGTTTTTTGTGGGATTAACAAGGATTCGATAAATATAAATAGTGATTTTGAAAAGCGTTTTGTCGAAGGTAGTCTTGGATAGCAAAAGAATAAACAAATATCTTAGGTGTTAGGCCACTAGATCTTACTTTGAGGGTCTTGAAAATTACAACATGTCAGGTAAAAAACACGAACACCATATAAAAAACAACGAAATGGTGTCAATGTCTTCACTATGCGATTTTTTAGTGCATAGCAGTGTAGAGAGCTGATAGTCTCAGTAAGGTTGCTCTTCCTAGTAGTATTAACTTAAAATAAGCCATTTGCCATCTTGAATTGGCTTCCCCTATATATAAAAATTCAAATAAAATTGCCATTTTTTTTACAGGTTTGGGGATCAGCGATCCAATCGGACACATGGACTTCTACCCCAACGGAGGACGCCGTCAGCTCGGATGTGTGTTTTCATCGAAGCAAGACAACGCAATGGGAGCAGCGATAAACTGTGAGTAGAAACTCATTTCTCAGACAAGTAATGCACATAACACCGAACAACAATCGAAACTCTTTATTATGCACACAAAAAACACTCATGCTAATCAAACATAAATGTGATAAATAAACCTTAAAAAACACTAGTAAATGAAGTGATAGAATGATATCTCAGTCATATGCCATCTAAAATATAACCTTTTTTATTTCTCTCGCTGACTCTGTTTACACAAAAAGTGTAAATCATGATAAGATTCGGCGGGAAGATCAAACATGTTCTTTACAACATTCTTTTCCATGATATCCATTTCCCTTCTACACGATCCTTAATTGATTCCAAAATTAAATTCGCGTGGTGAATGTGATGTGTGTATGTCAGTCTTAACACTTTCCACGTTCATTGGTTTCGCAGTGAAACCACAATTTTTTTTTACTGCGCATGGGCGAAACGTAGCGTAATTTTTCATTCATAACTTAAGAGCCAGATATATTGGCCAACTTATATAAAAATTCCGGTTCAATATCGTTAGTAATCACAAAGATATCGGCGTTGCAAGAGCAAAATTGCTTTTGATCACTAAGAGAAGCAAAATGATGAAGGTTCTTGCACAAGTTGATATTTTTTTAAATTGAATCTTCGAAAGTAATACTAAATTTTATGAAGTTTGAATATCCTGAAAACTGACGTATACTTGTAAATTAAATACATAATTTTAATTACATTTCAATAATAATTTATTCGGAGGGGAAAAAAGTCCGCTACCGTTTGTTTTTTAATTTTGAAACCACAAATTTCTTGCAAATAAAAACTGCTAATGTTTTCCTTTTACATATTTATGATCCGCTACATGTCTAATACTCATTTCTGAAATAAATTTGGTAATTTTGGAAACGAAACATGTAGTGAACTTGAAAGGATTAATTGTTTTAAATGCTTAATGCATAATTGCTGGAGAAGTAAAAGAAAATTTTAAGATTTCCTGTATGCAAATTAAAGAATCTACACTATGAGACAAATTTCGCCAGTAACGGATGTAATATTAAATTTTAAAACATATGGTTCAAAATCATAGTAAAGTTAGGCTGTCGCAAAGAGTATTTTTATTATCATAGTCTTATGTGCTTCAAAACAAATGAAAGGCTAGAAGAAAATTACGTGTTTGCTCCAAATAAAACCTGGCCGCATAAGAAAAAATTTTATCGTTTCCTTTTATGTAATAGAACAATCAGCTGCGAAATACACACCAAAGTCAACATTCAGTTTCAGTTTGTAGTATAATAGCGTGTAGAGGATATGCTGCTGAAACATACGAAACGAAATATTATCTC
>BGPR01029712.1:0-19113 GCA_013235015.1 Araneus ventricosus | reverse complement strand
AGGAAAGCTTTTTATGAACTACCTCACCGACAAGGTTTGAACGACAAGTCCACGTAAGCATTTCCGAGCAAACCGTTTCGGAAGCCATTCCCGCAAAAATTGACGTAGGAAAGCGTTTTATGAACCACCTGTCCTGTGGTGTGTGGCCCCGTCCGGTATAGTGGTTATTGCGTTTGCCTTTCAACTCTATGAACGCGAGTTCGATCCCCTGTTCGGAGGAATGTGAAATTTTGTCACAATATGCAACGAAATCGTATAAGTAAATTCAATTAAAAATTAGATTAATCAAATTAATAATTAAGCTTTGATTAATTAGAATTCCTAATTAATCTATTTTATTGACATTCCAGATAACTCTAAGATGACGTCAGAAGAAGGGGAATAAAAAAGGGGGTTGCACCCCTCTGTTGAAGTACAGCCTTGAAGAGGGGGTGAAAGAAATTGTGGAGGGTTGGACCTCTCTGTAGGAGTACGGCTTCGGAGGGGGGAAAGGGTTCTATTTTGTCCTCTGAAAGAGGGCTCTTAACAACCTTTTGAAAGGCCTGAAACATGCTTGAGGAAGGTCCGAAACAAGCTTGAGAAAAACCTGAAACAAGCTTGTAATAAAAGCTTGGGGAAATCTTACCAAAAACCTTACAGAGAAAGCCTTGTTTCTTATTGACTAACGAACCTTTCCGCTACCTTGCCGAAAGGTTCAACCCTTGTCATGGAAACCTTTGTGACAACCCTTTACCCTTGCCGACGAAAAGGTTTCCAAAACCTTTTAGACAAGCTTTCTTTGCTATCTGGGATGTCTGGTATCTAGAGTTTATCTCGAACGCTAAGGCCCATCTCACATCACTGGCAGAAACATTCTTAGAAGAGAGAGTCGGAAACCTGGTCTACCGATATGTTATCGCACGATCTCAAAAGCGGGGCTGTCCGTAGTGTCAAGGTCTACCGATATGATACATGCCTGAATCTTCACGCGATTATGTCGAAAAGTAACAATGTTATAACTTTTGGTAATATACTCATTTTGTCATCTACTGATGACTTTTTTTATGGTCCGTCGGAGGTTGTGAAAAAACGACCCTTGTATATAGTAATATTTTTGCAATTAATCAAACTTATGTTTTTATCATCCTCATTTGACTAAAATGAACAATACGCCATATTTTTGCATGAAACTTATGTAGGCGGGCGTATTATAGTACAACACTGAAAAAAAATCCCATTCCATTGTTCTTCACTGTAAATATCATGGAATATTCTACGATAATAATAAGATAGTAATAAAGCCCCACACTCTCTCTTTAACAAGAATCAATTGTTTGACGTTTTCCACCATACTACTTTGCGTTTTCGTTTGTTTTTATTGTACAATATGCGAAAAGCCAATTGCTAAGTCTGTAGTAAATCTCCGCGTTCTTTTTTCTTTTTATATTTAATGCAATGAAATGACAATCTTTTCATGGTGAGGGGAAATAATACAGACAAAGGATTAATATTCATTTCCAAGTTTGATGTAATCCAATTGTGCATATGTTTGAGATCCGTGCAGTTCCGTGTAATGTTGAATAAACTTGATTGCGGAAATTTTTAATGCAAACACGTTTTACTGATGGTTATTAGATAAAATATGGTAATGAAAATTACATTGCTTTCTGGTATTATGCTAATTGTCAGGGAAGTTATGTGAGATGGTGTTTGTTTTGTAAACTGCTCAATGTATAGTTAGATTTGTGAAAAAATTATCATGCGCTCACAAAACATTTCTTTAAAAACATAAATATATATATATATATTAATCCTGTATATAATTTATTTAATTTTATTTTACCCTTTGAATACTGAATTATTTGAAAATTTTTATTGCCATGGTACGGATTTAATGTGTCGCTATATGGATTAATATGTAAAAGTAATACATTTTATTTGGAATATACTTATATTGGTGATATAAATATATTTTTGAAACAGCATTTTAGTTACAAAATATAAATAAATATATAAATGAAACAAAATATAAATATTTATATAGAACAAGAACCAACTTAAAGTCTAACAATTTTGTGCTGTGTGGTATTTTTCAAAATATGTCGGTAAATGCAAAGGTACCTGGCATTGTTTGCATTGCCAAGTGGTTTCTTTTCTTATTTTATGTTTATAACATACGCGTTTTGTAGGGTGTTTCTTTAATTCTGTTGCCGGAATATTCTCCGGAAAATGTGCCCAATTTTTCGCTTGCAAACGATGTGGCGCATCGCTACTTGTAGGACGCCCACGGATATTATAATTTGGCAGGACCACTGGCGCCAATAATTATTCTTAAATTCAGATGACGAGTCAGACTCGTCCACCGTAACTTCGCCCAAGTAAGCAGATGACGAATCTTACTTGTCCACCGTAACTTCGTCCAAGTAAGCAGACGACGAATCTCACTCGTCAAATGTACCCAAAGGGTTAATATACAACAAAATTGCTTAAAATATGTTTGGTAGATTTAAGAGCAAAAATTTATTTCCTGTTCTTTTAAAGTTTTGAAGTTGCGAGAACGACTTCAGTTCATAAGGATAACCAACGAGTACCGGACTGCTTTATTTAAAATCTGTTCAACAGAACTTATAAATTGCTGTAATCAATAACGGACTTTACAAAATAAAAGACTATATTATAAAACTGAAAAATAAGTTTAGCTAATAAACGGAAATCTTTCAGTCAGTCTCCATCTATTAGCTAAAATATAAAGAAAATTGCAAAATAAATGAAATATATTATATGATTGTAAACTTACTTAATCTATCTTAAAACCTTGAACTGCGAATTTATTTGAACTCCCAGTTAGATGCTACATTTTTTTCTGACATTCACTGTTATTTCCATCCATGTTAAGAACGGAGAGAATAAAAACAAAAATTCAAAATGGAGGAACCCGGCCATGCTCTTCATCAGGAGTCACACACAGCAAGGGTACAAAAGAAGTCAGGATTACTTTCTGTAAGGGGCTTGAGAAAATGCCTAAACATTTAACCCCTTGTG
The DNA here is from genome assembly GCA_013235015.1 of Araneus ventricosus. NCBI lineage: Eukaryota > Metazoa > Arthropoda > Arachnida > Araneae > Araneidae > Araneus > Araneus ventricosus. The sequence continues at coordinate 16,092 of BGPR01029712.1, read as the reverse complement.
ACCCAAAATGAAAGATTAAAGAGAAAACGAACCCCAGCATACAAGGAAATATAAAAACAGGCAAAGAATATGAAGAAAATTGGTTAGCTCATAAGAACACATCGTAAATTCATGCCGCTATTTCAAAAAGACAACTTGCTGAACAAGGCAAAGGGAAATTTAGTATTTTTTAAAAACGCGTGAAGTAATCCTTTTTTATAGAAAAAAATCATTCTAATTTCAGATATACAAGTGAAATTTTACATAAAAATTTATGTATCTATATATTCCGGGCAGAATATTCGATAAAATAGCAAAAACGATGATGCAATCCGAAACGCACTATCATTGGCCGAGTAGATTTTGACGTCATCGTTGCCCTTCTTCGAGTACTTCTCTACGATCTCGTACGTATTTTCGCGCTTAACTTTTGATGTAAAGTATATGCTCGAATGTGGGTGTTTTTTTTCTGCATATCTTAGGGAATGTTATGACGTTGGTCATGCAAAAGTTTCATTACGCTCTGGAAGTTGCGATTTTCTGATTCAGAAGGTCATGTGCGTTTTTATGTATGTATGCTCGGGCTTAAGTTTTCATGTGAAGTATATATTCGACTGTTACGAAGTTGGTCCTGTATAAATTTCAATACGCATTTGGAAATTTCTGTGGCCTGTAGTGGGAAAATATAGGCTGGTTATGTTATTTAAACGCATAATCCTAAAAGAAAAATAGACAAATACCAAAGTTCACTAAAAATTTTAAATAATAATCGTTTAAAAAAGCAAAGTAAGTTTTTAAAATTTATTTTTATATGTTAATAACTTCACCTTATACTTATATATATATATATATATATATATATATGAAGAAAACAACTATTTAAATTTGACTATTTACTTTATAAATGACTATTTATTTTATGTTGCGAATCTCACCTTATGCTCATATTCAAATTCATGATTTTCATAACCATTTCAGGAAATCTGTAGCGTTAATAGTGTAATTAAAAATCCATATAGTTAAAATAATTAGCAAAACTAGGTGATCAGCCCTCCCAGTCCCAACCACTGGACCAATTTCGATCATTTTTATTTCATATGGAAGCTTTTGGCATCTAGATGTCCTATCAATGGTCGCCTGCCCCTCTACCCTCCATTTTCGAGAGAAATCGAAAAAATACTTCTCCACTGTACATTCTCCTACGGAGAAAAATCTTCAGACAGTTCTCCATCCCCAACCACTGGACAGCTTTCGACAATTTTTATTTCCTATGAAAGCTTGCGACTCTATATATGTCAACCATGGTCGTCTGTTCCTCACCACCCTCCATTTTCGAGATATATCGCAAAATAACATTTTGGCAGAGTCCCTCTCTCTCTATAACCGCCAGTTCGCCAATTTATTTCGCCAAGTTGCGAGCATAGCTGCATGCTATTGATATCACGCGCGAACAGCTGGTCGCCCAAGGCAGCTAGTTAAAAACGAAAAAGAGTTTAAATACACGCTATTATTAATATACTGAAATGCAAAAAAATAGTTTTTTATCGAAAATATCAAGGTAAGTAAAAAGCATAGTGAGCTAATAGAACTACTTTAAGTAAATTTGAGTTTTAATCATATTTATACTACATTTTTGATTTTTTTAAGAATTGTTTTCAGCGGCTCAAACTGGCGTGTTTTTGTACTGAACTCGATATTTTCGATAAAAAAAAAATATTTTTTCGTTTCCTTACATAAATAAAAGCATGTTTTTAAAAACGTTATAATTTTTATCACTTTTTTACTTTTTTTAGTCGTTAATGCATTTCATAATCTGTTCTCATGACTAGTACGGAACATTTTAATCAATCGTTTTTCATATTTCTTGCCAGATGGTGCCTCTGATATAATAACAGAATTTAATTTAAAGTAATCGCTTAACTGATAATTGAATTCTGAAAAATACCGAAATAGTGAACCAACGAGAACACGCAAATCTACAAAAAATCCAATATCCTCTAGAAAATGCGGAATTGGGTGCAAAATCGATTAGAAAATTCGATATTTACAAATATGAAACAACTAAATTAAATAAAATTGTGTAAAAATCTATACTTATAAAAGGCAATGTTTGCGTGTGAATGTGTGTGTGTGCGATGTCCGGACGAATCTATCACACTTACAGCCATGACGTTTGGCACACAGGTAGTCGTAATGGTGACTCAATGCACCTCGAAGCCAGAATTTTAAAATTTAATCTGGAAATTTTCTTATTTAATGTTTTGCGTTGTTTTGGGTCATTTTTGGCACGTTTACGGCTGTAGGATCTTTTCTAATAATCGTTGTAAAACAATCAATACGCCATCGGATAGAACAAACAATTTTCATTCTAATGAAGTTTGTTTTGAATTTCCAACATAATTTACTGAATTTTGAGAAATTTTTAAATAATAATCATTTTTCATTTATGTTTTTAACTTTCAATTCTTATTTTCTTGCATCGGACGTTCTAATATCGTGATCATTTTCAATTTTTTTAGGTATAAACCGGATTATTTATCCCTGTTTTAAAATAAGAATGGTTAAAATATCTTTTTCTCCGATTTTCTATGAATTTTTTTTATTGATCAGTTCAAAACATTTTCTCTCGCATATCCGAATCGACGAAGTTTTCGTCCGACCCAAGATTACCCAGTTCCCAGAATGCATTTCTACTATCCGTTTGGCTGGCGGTACCAAACGAAAGTGACGTCATACTCTCGATCATTTTATTGCGTCAGCTAATCTTAATTACTTCATTTTACTGATCCAAGAATCATTTGATTATTTGTTTTATACTTTTGATAGTCGCGCATATGTGCTGATATCTTTAGTTAAAAGAACGAGTTATTCATCTCGCTCAAGTTCCTGCGTTTACTTTCACCAAAAATCGAGGACGAAATCAATAGTGTGTGTTTGTGTGTGTGATTATTTCGTTTTCAAAACTTTGGGCTATTTTTTATTCTGTTGAAGGGCGCGTACTGCTAATAGTTTATATTTGTATGATTTCTGTAATTCTTATACATGTAAATGAACGTTAATGGACAAATTCTGTTGATGCAGGAAATAAAAGACGCATTTCTGCGGATTGGCCGTTTTAACGTATTTATCGTAGACTGGACAGAACACAATGGTTTTCCATACGCTCAGGCTGTTGCAAACACAAGAGTTGTTGGAGCACTCGTGGCGAAACTGATAGATTTACTCATGGTAAGTTTTTATATTTATATTTTTTCTATTATCAATTAAAATTATTCTCATTAGGATACTTTTATCTTCATATTAGAATAGAGGTTCCCAACGTATGGTACGCGTGCCCCTTGGGATACGCGAAGGATCATTTGGGGGTACGCGAACTCAAAGTCAGTAATGGGGGACACAGGAAAACATAAGGGATTAAAAATGTTACAGAATTTTGTTTCCCCAATTACGTGTAAAAAGTAGAAGTGAAAGTTGTGCAAGTCCTAAACTACCCTCAAAATAAACAAGTAATGTAAAAAAAATTTTAAGTCAATTCCTACTTTAATAATTAATAGTTTTCGAGATATAATGAAAAACGTACTGCGCATGCGCAAAGATATGCTAAAATATGGGGGTGCTTCGATGATCCCATGGGCCATCCATATATCCAAGAACCAAGCCTGTAATGTTAATAGTTTTCGAGATATAATGAAAAACGTACTGCGCATGCGTCATGCAAAATAGGAAATGACAGACAAACAGACGGACAGACACACAAGAAAGCGAATTAATATTGCATTGTCATCTAGTTCTGGGCTCTGTTTAAATCAAGTCTCCAGCTCATCGGGAAGTTAGTTTAAAATCGATTGCAAAATTTGAACAACATATATATAAGGAGAGTGTGAACTAATAGTAGGAATTGGAAAAAGAAAAGGAAGTGTAATTTTTTAGCTATCCTTATTAGATAATGCGGAATTATTACAATACTGATTTCATCTGTTTTGACGTTAAACTAATACTATTTTAAAAATGGAATAAAACGTAAAATCAAAAATAAGTCTTATAAATGTTATAAATTCCTGTAATTTAACTCTGAAGTTCACCTAGGTCCGTAACATAACTGATAAAAACTTCTTTGTACAGGCGGGGGGATATTACAGTAGGGGGTACGCGAAAATAAAAAAGACTTATCAAGGGGTACGCGAGGGAAGAAAGCTTGGGAAACCCTGTTTTAGAACTAAATATTTAGCATAAGCGTTGTACTATGAATCAGTTTTTATATCTATCTTGTTTATATTTCGTATTCCTGCTCTTGCTTTTATACTGTTAATATATTAGTGTTACTCTGAAAACGTTAGAATGATATTCATGCGTAGGTATAGAAAATACTCTTAAACATATCCTGAATACAACATTTATCCTTGAAGGAGTTTGTTTGTATTGATCTACTGTCTATCTTATCTAAATCTTTTTCACCTTCTAACGTAATTTATTGAATTGCATTTGTCTAGAAATAAACTGAAAGAAAATATTAAGGAACCAAGGAGTAAAAGCCATGGTGAAAACTTTATTGGTTATTTTTACTTACGTTTGATGACAAAAATGGTTCTCAAAGGTTCTAACCTCATGGCCTTAAATCAAACTATAACAAGTTTCTTGTCATTATCTTTTCGGTAAAAAAGTATATATATCGAGATTAACAATATCAGTAATAAATTTTCATTTCAAATGTAGAATAAGATAAGAATGTCAGATATAAAGCTTCCACTACGAACCTGTGTCTAAAAATAACCCCCCCCAAAAGTATCTTATTTAAAACTTTTTCCCCTTTTAAGGTAATTTATTGACTTGCATGTGTCTAGAAATAATCTGAAAGGAAATATTTAGAAGGCAAGGAGTAAAAACCATGGTGAAAACTTTCTTTGTTATTTTTCCGTACGTTTGATGACAAACCTGAATCTCAAAGGTTTTAATCTTATGGCCTTAAATTAAACCATAACAAGTTTCTTACCATTATGCTTTCGCTCAAAAGAAATACAAGCAGATTAACAATATCAGTAGTAAAGTTTCGTTCGAAATGCTGGAATATGATAAGCAAGCCAGATATGAAGTTTCTACTACGAACCTGCGTCTAAAAATAATCCAGAAAAATATCTTCTTACAAGCGGGTTTAAAAATAAATCTGAATGGTTTTGAGCAAAGCTAAAAGTATATAAAATATACTAAATACTAAATTACTAAGTATAACTAAAGCCCAAGTAAATTACATAGACGAATGGAATTTGATGAACAGCTTCACGAAGGTTAATGATTCTCTAGCCGATTTTGAAAAGAAAAAGAAATTCACGAAGTTTCAATATTTTAGAATTATTTCGACTCGTAACAAATTAAATAATTCGCAACGAAACCAATTAATTCATGCAAGTTTGAGGATTATCTTGTGGAAAATATGGATGCTGGTAAAAGTCTTTGCTCAATTTAAATTCCAACTTTAAGTAATCGACATTGAATTATTGAAACTTGATTAGAGACATCATATTAAATTCTGGGTGGGTTTATCTGTACATCAGAGTTATTTGCTTTCTTGATGAAGGATTTCCTTGAATTTACGTGCGATATTTCGCTTTGCATGCAGATTTTTCCTCGCCGTTTCAATCGACTTCCTGCTACAATGAAGCGTCTATGGAAATTTAAACAACATAATATTTAACAATATGATTTATTAAAAAATTTACACTGTAAAGGTTTTCCTAGAAATTTTTGCGACTATGAATCTTCAATTGAAAAAAGGCTTGAAGGACTTTTGATTTACATTTTTCTCAATAGATGGAGCTAGGCTCACTGGCTTCTCCCTTTAAATTCCTTCACAAAATACTCGACAATATCGTTGCGATATCTTTACGATATTGTACGGCATTCAGAATATCGAACAACATCGTAGAGATGCCGTACAATATCGTGTGCTGATAGGGTTTCTTTTATTTAAGGCGCCATTTTTCGAAAGAACGCGAATATTCGGACGTGCTTTTGCATCTCTGGTGGCAGATAGTGAGTTTTGTCTTTTTCTTCCTTCTGCTTTTTGGCAATAAGGACAAATTATTGAGTATTTGGATTAATTTTTTTCCTTCTTTTTCAATTTGGAATTCTTCGGGATCACATGAGTTCCAGATAATTCTCTTGGATGAATTTTTTTGAGATTTGTCGGAATCCCATACAGAAAAGAATTCTTGTTGTTATATGTTGGAATTACCGCAGGTGGGTAACACCTTCAAAAAGTATATCTGCCGGATTCTTTTTCAATTCCTACTATCAGTTCACACTCTCCCAATATCTTGTTCAAATTTTGCAATCGATTTTAAACTAACTTCCCGACGAGCTGGAGACTTGAAACTTTAAACACAGCTCAGAACTAGATGATAATGCAATATTAATTCGCTTTCTTGTGTGTCTGTCCGTCTGTTTGTCTGTCATTTCCTATTTTGCATGACGCATGCGCAGTACGTTTTTCATCATATCTCGAAAACTACTAACATTACAAATTCGTTCTTGGATATATGGATGGCCCATGGGATCATTGAAGCACCCCCATATTTTAGCCATATCTTTGCGCATGCGCAGTGCGTTTTTCATTATATCTCAAAAACTATTGACATTACAGACTTGGTTCTTGGGTATATGGATGGCCCATGGGATCATCGAAGCACCTCCATATTTCAGCCATATCTTTGCGCAATCGCAGTACATTTTTCATTATATCTCGAATCACCTAAGTAGGAATTGACTTAAAAACATTTTTTTTTATATTACTTGTTTCTTTTGACATTTTTCAACATTGTTCATTTTTTGTCTTTTTTTCATTTTTTATTTTGTTTAGTAGTTTATTGTATAATATTTAACATTATCTAAATATGACGCATTTTTACGTTGCAGAATGAAACCGGCATAACTCCTCAGAGCATCCATATCATCGGCCACAGCTTGGGTGCTCACACCGCTGGATACGCAGGAGAAAGGATACCTAATTTAGGAAGAATAACAGGTATAATTCGATTCCTCATTTAAAACTTTGCATGCATTGAAGGTGATGAAACTTAAAATTTAAATCAGGGAAAAAATGTACGAAAAGTAGCGGAATATTTTAGAACCCGCACGTTGTTGTCACCCGGATAACAAAGACACATAAATAAAATGTGTAGACACATAATAAAATATCTTTTACCAAGATAGCATGTACACTTGCAGCAAGTTTGATTTTTCTTGATATTAGCATGTCATGACGAACTTGATGTGGCAACTTTGCAGCAAACTTCCTTCAAAGTAACAAAGCATAATCGACCAACCCACTTGCAAAACAAGTTTGCTGTGAAGTTGTTATGACAAGCTTCACACCACGATTGGAAAACAAGTTTGCTGCAAAGATGATACAGCACACTTACACATAATCTTTGTCTCTGTTTTGAAAAAAACATCCGATTTTTAATAGCATCTCCTAGACCGTCCTTCTTTTTATTAATTCGATAAATCAATAATTCTCCATCTTTTTATTAATTATAGAACTCACATTTTAAAGAAAAGTATATCGCCTTTTTCTTAATGTTGAAATTTTAACGTTCATAAACAAAATTAAATCTAAAGAACAGTCAATGTTTGTTGAAAAATAATAAGTTACATTTTGTCCCATTTTAAAAGAAATTACTTTTGAACCCTAATTTCATAATTTATTCTACTAGCAGAACGTAGTTATTAGCGAAAATCTCTCTCTCTTGGATTTCAAATCATATTCTCAACACAAAATTTAAACAATTAATGAAATCAAGAAAAGAGTTTAAAATAAATCGCATGCACGATCTATTAGCGCAATCTATATTCTCTTCTGGCCGAGTGGTTAAGACGACAGGTTTAGGAAGCGGGATGTCGGGTGTTAGAATCCGAGGTTTTCTTCGTACTCTGTTTTTGCTATAGTTTGTAATGAGTTTGACGCGGAAAGCTTGTGACAGGTTTGACGCGTGGTGACTAACTCGTTTGCGTAAACTTGTTTCAGGCTTGCACTCTTTCAGTGTCAATCTTGTTGCAGATATGCAGAGCAAGATTGCTGCAAACTAAAATTGCTATCTGGGTAATTACTAGTAGAAAAGAATTATTGTGAAAAATATATGAAAAAAACCTGATTTGTTGTGTCTTAAACACGACATATACTTTTGTCTCCATAGGAATGTAAATTATTTACTATAATTTTCTGATTTTAAATGCGTCACCTGCGGCCTAGGGTTAAGCAGTCGTATGGTTTCGTAACCATGCTAGTAACGTTAAGCGAACTGGGATTAGTCACAACAACAGTATATTAGCGACGTCCTGTTCAAAGGCTAACTTCACGGAAATATTTTTGTTGTTTTTGTTTAACTCATAATTATGAAAAGGAAAGAGATCCGAACCTCTAGTCCAAAAAACACGATAATAATTTAGGCTTCATTCGCCAGGCTTGATTACATTAGCCTTTGTGCACAACGATTTTTACATCATGTAGTTTACAGGAAGAATAGAGATTTCAAGAGCATCCAATGTTTTAAAAGTAATATTTTAGTCAGTCGCAAGGGAAGTTATTAATATATTTAAATTGATTATTCACAATCTTGCTATTTTGCTGCAAGTGGGTATAGAAAGGAAAAGGACTGTTACAAAATTGTGTTTAAAACAAATTTTGTAAAATTTATTAAAGTGAAAAAAATTGCGTGCGAATAAAGTTAGTATCACTGAAAAGTTGATTTTTTTAAATTTTAAAGTGGTGTAAAAATGGCTTTTGTGCAACTATACGCTCCTAAGCTATTCAGGAAAAATGTTAAAACTGCAAATAATGTTTAATTCATTATAAATCTAATTAAAATTGTGTAAAACCCTTTCTTAATCGGCAGGAGTGGCGCTAGTGTCTGCCCGACGGGGCGGGGCACGACTTGCTCTACGGGGGGATGAATTGACTCAATTTTTCTCAGATCTTTATTTGTCTACTAGTTGAATACCCTGTTGCGTGAACGGGGTACAAAAATTTCCCCCGACTGGGGGCACAGTATCCCCGACAGGGGGGACCTGCCCCCCAGTCCCCCCACTGTCGCCACTCCTGTTAATCAGAACTAACTACCCAAGAAGTAACTACGTTCCAAATTTAGTCCAACGGACTGCCCTGTAGAGGCTTTTGAACGATTTTTGCATCATGCATATCGCATGATTCATCACGCAATTTACAGGCAGATGACATCTTATAAACATTATTATATAAAAATCAATTTTTTAGTTGCCTTACAAGCATTTTCAATTTAGTTGGCTTCAAAATTTCTTTTATTCCTTGAAAAATATATTTCATTGCAAGAAGCCTCGTTTTCAACTTAAAAACACTTCTAATTTGTGTCAAAGATCTTGGTTTACTCTATAGAAAGACACATAGGGGTTTTATTTACCGTTTCATCTATAGGGATCAGATTTCTTTATTCTGGGATGCTCTAGGTATTCGGGGGAAGGTAATGTTTTCAAACTGATATAAATAATTAATTTACAGGCTGACGACATCTTATAAACATTATTATGAAAAAATCAATTTTTTAGTTGCCCTACAAGCATTTTCAATTTAGTTGGCTTCAAAATTTCTTTTATTCCTTGAAAAATATACTTCATTGCTAGAAGGGTCGCTTTCACATTAAAAACACTTCTAATTTGTGTCAAAGAGCTTGATTTACTCTATAGAAACCACATGGGGTTCTATTTACTGTTTCTTCTATAGTGATCAGATTTCTTTATTCTGGGATGATCTATGTATTCGGGGGAGGTAATGTTTACAAGCTGATATAAATAATTAATTTTTGAGGCTGTCTAAGCTAATCTGTAAGCAGACCAACTTTTAACCTCCAACCAAAGGAGCGCACAAATAAATTGAAGCACATAATTATCATAAATAAAAGAAACATTTAATTCATTGCAACAATATTACAGAATTACACAATGATATGATAAATGCGTAATAAAACATTTGTGACATCATTTATTGTGCACTTTTCGAGGAAAGACAGAACTTACAAAAGGAGGACGATTGGTCACCTTATACTCTGGGACTTTTTCACTTTATTTTTCAGTTTTGACCATGTCACTCCATTATAGCCACCAACAAATAACTGAACTTCTGGAGTAATTTCAATAGCGTGTTTCCAATCATAGAAATATTATTTCGAGCATATACTTAATGCAACTTAAAAGTATTTGGGAAGCAGGCGTTACTCTCTTAAACAGAGTGGCCATATTCTATGAATAATAAAGGCTAAGAAAGAGAATTCTTGAGATATTAAGTTTTAAAAATTAGAAAAAGTGAGCACATTTCCTTTTATTTTCATTATTTTCTATTTTTTAATCTTCAGCTTAAGATTCGCTAAGAAGGAAAAAACATTGATATTTTAATTATAACTGGAATTTAAAAATTTATTATGATTTAATAAATTTCTTCCAACAGCCTTAGATCCAGCCGGTCCATATTTCCAAGATTGTGAACCTGAAGTCCGACTCGACAGATCAGATGCTCTTTTCGTGGATGTCATACACACGGATGGGGCAGAAAACATCCTAGGAGGTAAGACATTATCTAGGAATAGGGTTGCCATAAGACCCGTATATACGGGACTGTCACCATATTTCACTATTCAGTCCCGTATTACTATTTGTCCATTTTTCTCCCTAAAAAAGCAGTTTTGATTTGTCATTATTGGATGTGATAGCTCAATTTAATTAAAAATGGACATGGACTATATTTCTTTTTCAATCATTTATTTTAAAATTCAACATGGGTAAACATAACAAAACAAAAGAGAGACTGTGGCTAAAATGGTACTTAATATAATCAAACAGAGGAAATAAACCACATTTTAAGACTATACGATGCCGCTTAGTAAGAGATATAAATATAGACAATTAATTCACAAGACCTCGCTTGGTAGGAGGTAAATATTGTCTCCTGCTTAACAGAGGAGCACCATCTTTTTGAATCCAGCCATCAGCAACTCTTCACTAGAACTGGTGGGTTTATCTCTTCGCCACCCACTTGGGGAAGGCTCTTCAATCGAGACTAAACAATTATAATTTTAAGACTACGATGTCGCTTAGTAGGAGATACAAATATAGACAATTAGTTCACAAGACCTCGCTTGGTAGGAGGTAAATATTCTGTCTCCTGCTTAACAGAGGAGAACCATCTTTTTCAGTCCAGCTATCAGCAACTCTTCGCTAGAACTGGTGGGTTTGTCTCTTCGCCACCCACTTGGGGAAGGCCCTGCAATCGAGATTAAACAATTATAATTTTAAAATGACTTGCGTCCAATTTTATAATTATGTGCAAGAAGATAATGATATGATTAAGAAAATAAAATCAACCTTAAATTATGTGTTGAAAAGGATTAGCCTTGTATCTTTTTTATTATTCTACGCGTTAATTTTATTAAATTGCTTAAACTTCACTGTTTTTTTATCAGAGTAAAATAAACTATTACCTACACACATTTTTCCATGTTTTGATTATTTAGCACTTAAACGTCCACAGTGTTCGTACGCTCCTTGAAAACGATTTTCATTTTCAAGCACTATGGAAACTCCTTGAATTTGGGTTTTACTCCTTATAAACTCCTTGATTTTCAATTTTTAACATTTCTTTTATTAAATGTGTACTACGTTTCGCCGACAAAAATGATTCTAAATCGCCGCCGTATCAATTACCCAGTATTTTGCGTTGCTCTTTCCACGATTTGATGTTCATCACCTAGCAGTATCCAAAATTTAATAATTGGTTTTAAGTGACAATTAGTAATAACCAAAGCAATAGAATGGTGCAAATTGAGAATGTTATTACTCTTGTATTATTTCGAAAAATTAACTGTATTTCTTTAAATTGTAGCGTATAGTTTGTTGTAAAGGACATATATTGTAATGGTGGAGTTCAAAGAAATTAGATACTATTAATCAAGTTTAGCTAAATTAGTTTTAATAATCAAGAAATTTTGTTTATTTTATTTTCTTCATATACCATTTTATAATCGATGAAAATGCCCCCAAAAGGTTTCAAATATCTAAATCCATGTCTCTCTTTGCACCTTTATATTTTAAATACTGGATCACTGTTCACTACATAAGGTGGCAACACTCTACTTTCATATAAATAGATTTAACAAGGCGTTCTTGGATAAATCAGCTTAGTAAAAACTTATAAAAGAAATAAATATAACCATATTTATTTGAGTTATTAGCAATGTTTTAAATACTCTAATATAATTTTTGTGTATTTTAAAAAGGGAACCCTTTTTCATACGTAAATATTGACTCCTTGAAAATTTTGAAAATACTCCTTGAATTTTAATTTTACAAAATCAGTAAGAACCCTTGTCTAGTATCAATGCTTGGCAATTATGGCAACCCCATCTATGAATGAAACGTCACAACGATTTTCACATGACTTGTTGATTTGATGTTTCGCGTTGTGATTGACATTATGAACCCTTTACACTATGTCGAGTCAGACTCGACATTTTGAATGATGCATCTTTTACGCGTTCTTGTTGGATAGCGCTCATTATAAAAACCATATAATAGCAAAAAATAGAACAATTTTTAGGAATCGAAACAAATTAATAACAATATTTTTCAACTTCCTAAAGGCTAAATCACCCACACGTGTATGATATGCATCTTATTATCTTTTGAACTGCAAAGGGTTAAAACAAAATTAAGTATTTAATGATATTAAGCATAACTCAGAATCCAACTTTGTCTAATTAATTTTCATTTAATGAAACTTTAATTAATTAAACAAAAGGGATATTTAAAAGGAAGGCAATTCTGATGGAAAACATCCATGCGATTTTATTCATATATAGCATTAAATACGGCCCGGGTTAAATTGTACTATAGGACAGAAGGATAAAACAAATTTTGTCCGTTATCAATCATGAACCATAAAAGTCCTTTTAACACATTGATCTCTACGGGCGAGATATCTCGTCCTTCAGGAATCTTCGCTGGGCACTAGAATTTGACTTGCATAACAACTTTATTAAGTTAAACACATTAATAGATGTCCGCAGAATATGTTCACCTCTTTTTTCATTTATAAATTGTCTAGAGCGAGCACGGTTACGTTTTGTCTTTCTTGGAGCTTGTATCTAATTCGCAAATAGCGATGGACGTGTTTAAGATCCATCACCTATTTACTGCATCCCCCATTCTAATAGCGTTACCTCTTTCATTTTTTGAGGTAATGAATGGAATATTGCGCCCTGATTCGAAACAAGAACGGTTAAAATATCTTTTATGGTTGAATTTTAATTAATTTTTTTCTGAAGGGTTAAAATATTTTCGCTCCAATTTTCCTCCTTGATTCTTCGTAACCAAGGCCGCTGGGTTGTTTTCCAGCATGCATTTCGTCGAAACTCGTGACGTCATAATCCCTTCGCTTTGAGCGAGATTTTGCAGTACGATCGTACCGTCTGTCGTCGCGTAGAGAGATCATGCTTTTAATTTGTTTGCTTTTATGATTTTTGAAGGCTGATATCTTCAGTTACAGAAGACATGTTCATCCTGCGTGTACTTTCGATGAAACTAAAAAAAAAATGAAATATGACCTCAAGGAGCTATTTACATAATGTGGCTTCAAAGTTTAAACCTGAAGCTGAAGATTGTGGGCCTTTTTAAAAAATAATTGTTGAAATTCATGATGTCACGGGCAACGCCGTGAAGGTACTGCTAGTTCTAGGGGTCTATTCTGGTACCCCCGGTTGGGTTGGGTTCCGTTGTTAACGTGCGCAACCCAACCCCCCCCACCGGGGGTACCAGAACCCCCCCCTAAATAAAAGTTCAAGTGAAAGTTTATCTTATTCACGTTGGTCAAGTTCCGCCTGTGATTACCTTGATTTAAGGCGACCAGGGACCTTCGAAATATTTTTTAAAATTCTCAACTAATCAATTTCAAATCTTGCAGGTATTAATATGAGCACTATATAAGAAAACACACAAAATTTCACCGCAATATATTTATTTATTCCCGAGTTATGGGTATAAATGTAATTTTTAATAACAATTAATGACCTTTATGATAAATATTCCAAACGATCCACAATTATTCGAAATCACTCTACTTTTTTTAATAATCTCGCACCTTGCAACATGTGATGGAACAGATAGTGGATCACGTAACTAAAGAAAATTACATAAAATAACTAAAAAAATTCATATATTCTTTAAAAAGAAGTCAGTAAAATGCACTTGGGGCAAGATGACGAGATCGTCAACTTGCCCTCATCTTTAGTGTTAATTCTTTGTTTTTTGTGGGATTAACAAGGATTCGATAAATATAAATAGTGATTTTGAAAAGCGTTTTGTCGAAGGTAGTCTTGGATAGCAAAAGAATAAACAAATATCTTAGGTGTTAGGCCACTAGATCTTACTTTGAGGGTCTTGAAAATTACAACATGTCAGGTAAAAAACACGAACACCATATAAAAAACAACGAAATGGTGTCAATGTCTTCACTATGCGATTTTTTAGTGCATAGCAGTGTAGAGAGCTGATAGTCTCAGTAAGGTTGCTCTTCCTAGTAGTATTAACTTAAAATAAGCCATTTGCCATCTTGAATTGGCTTCCCCTATATATAAAAATTCAAATAAAATTGCCATTTTTTTTACAGGTTTGGGGATCAGCGATCCAATCGGACACATGGACTTCTACCCCAACGGAGGACGCCGTCAGCTCGGATGTGTGTTTTCATCGAAGCAAGACAACGCAATGGGAGCAGCGATAAACTGTGAGTAGAAACTCATTTCTCAGACAAGTAATGCACATAACACCGAACAACAATCGAAACTCTTTATTATGCACACAAAAAACACTCATGCTAATCAAACATAAATGTGATAAATAAACCTTAAAAAACACTAGTAAATGAAGTGATAGAATGATATCTCAGTCATATGCCATCTAAAATATAACCTTTTTTATTTCTCTCGCTGACTCTGTTTACACAAAAAGTGTAAATCATGATAAGATTCGGCGGGAAGATCAAACATGTTCTTTACAACATTCTTTTCCATGATATCCATTTCCCTTCTACACGATCCTTAATTGATTCCAAAATTAAATTCGCGTGGTGAATGTGATGTGTGTATGTCAGTCTTAACACTTTCCACGTTCATTGGTTTCGCAGTGAAACCACAATTTTTTTTTACTGCGCATGGGCGAAACGTAGCGTAATTTTTCATTCATAACTTAAGAGCCAGATATATTGGCCAACTTATATAAAAATTCCGGTTCAATATCGTTAGTAATCACAAAGATATCGGCGTTGCAAGAGCAAAATTGCTTTTGATCACTAAGAGAAGCAAAATGATGAAGGTTCTTGCACAAGTTGATATTTTTTTAAATTGAATCTTCGAAAGTAATACTAAATTTTATGAAGTTTGAATATCCTGAAAACTGACGTATACTTGTAAATTAAATACATAATTTTAATTACATTTCAATAATAATTTATTCGGAGGGGAAAAAAGTCCGCTACCGTTTGTTTTTTAATTTTGAAACCACAAATTTCTTGCAAATAAAAACTGCTAATGTTTTCCTTTTACATATTTATGATCCGCTACATGTCTAATACTCATTTCTGAAATAAATTTGGTAATTTTGGAAACGAAACATGTAGTGAACTTGAAAGGATTAATTGTTTTAAATGCTTAATGCATAATTGCTGGAGAAGTAAAAGAAAATTTTAAGATTTCCTGTATGCAAATTAAAGAATCTACACTATGAGACAAATTTCGCCAGTAACGGATGTAATATTAAATTTTAAAACATATGGTTCAAAATCATAGTAAAGTTAGGCTGTCGCAAAGAGTATTTTTATTATCATAGTCTTATGTGCTTCAAAACAAATGAAAGGCTAGAAGAAAATTACGTGTTTGCTCCAAATAAAACCTGGCCGCATAAGAAAAAATTTTATCGTTTCCTTTTATGTAATAGAACAATCAGCTGCGAAATACACACCAAAGTCAACATTCAGTTTCAGTTTGTAGTATAATAGCGTGTAGAGGATATGCTGCTGAAACATACGAAACGAAATATTATCTC
>BGPR01029710.1:0-19114 GCA_013235015.1 Araneus ventricosus | reverse complement strand
CACAGGGAATGGGAGTTACTTATTGTTATTTTATAGCTTCAACGACACTTTATAACTTAATGAACGGCTAGTATGCACCGGTCATCCACATGGGATATATGCTCCCCTGGGAGGCATAGGAAAGGGGGTTATTATTGTTATTTTTATAGGCCTAATGAATCGGCTAGTGTGCACCCAGCCATCCACATGGGATACATGCCCCTGTGGAGACACAGGGAGAATGGGGGTTACTATTTTTATAGCTTCAACGACACTTTTATAGCTTCACGAATCGGCTAGTATGCACCGGTCATCCACATGGGACACATGCCCCCTGTGGAGGCGCACAGGGAATGTGGGGGTTACTATTGTTATTTTTAGCTTCCACGAATCAATAGTGTGCACTGCCATCCACATGGGATTACATACCCTGTGTGGAGACACAATAGGAATGTTACCATTGCTATTTTTATAGCTTCAACGACACTTTTATAACTTCCGGTCGAACGGCTAGTGGCGGTGCACCGGTCATCCACATGGGGATTACATGCCCCTGTGGAGGAGGCGCACAGGGAATGGGGTTACTATTGTTATTTTATAGGCTTCCACGAATCGGCTAGTGTGCACTGGCCATCCACATGGGATATGCCCCTGTGGAGACACACAGGGAGAATGGGGGCTACTATTTTATAGTCAACGATTACCTCTTTTATAGGCTTCAATGACCGGCCAGTGTACTGGTCCACATGGGATTACATGCCCTGTGGAGGCGCACAGGGGAATGGGGGGTTACTTGTTATTTCTTATAGCTCAATGAATCGGCTAGTGTGCACCGGCCATCCACATGGGATACATACCCCGTGGAGAGACACACAGGGAATGGGAGTTATTTATTGTTATTTTATAGCTTCAACGACACTTCTATAACTTCACGAATGGCCATGTGACCGGTCATCCATATGGGATATGCCCCTGTGGAGGCTACAGGGAACAGTTATTTCATTGTTATTTTATAGCTTCCACGAATCGGCTAGTGTGCACCGGCCATCCACATGGGATACTACATGCAGTCGGTGGAGACACACAGGGAGAATGTGGGGGGTTACTATTTTTATAGCTTCAACGACACTTTATAGCTTCACGAATCGGCTAGTATGCACCGGTCATCCACATGGATACATGCCCCTGTGGAGGCGCACAGGGGAATGGGGTTACTATTGCTATTTTTTATAGCTTCCATTGAACGTGGCTAGTGTGCACCGGCCATCCACAGGATATATACCCCTGTGGAGACAATACAGGGGAATGGGAGTTACTTTTATTGTTATTTTTTATAGCTTCAACATTAATTTTTTATAACTTCACGAACGGGCTAGGTATGCACCGGGTCATCCACATGGGACATATGCCCCTGTGAGGCATAGGAATGGGGGGGGTTACTATTGTTATTTTATAGCTTCCACGAATCGGCTAGTGTGCACCGGCCATCCACATGGGGATACATGCCTCCCGTGGAGACACACAGGGAGTGAATGGGGTTACTATTTTTATATTTCAACGACACTTTATAGCTCAATGAATCGGCTAGTGACCGGCTATCCACATGGGATTACATGCCCCTGTGGAGGCGCACAGGAAATGGGGGGTTACTATTATTTTTATAGCTTCACGAATCGGCTAGTGACCGGCCATCCACATGGATACATGCCCTGTGGAGGCGCACAGGGAAATGTGGGGTTACTTATTATTATTTTATATTTCCACGAATCGGTTAGTGCACCGGCCATCCATACATGGGGATACATGCCCTGTGGAGACACACAGGGAGAATGTGGGGTTACTATTTTATACTCAACGACACTTTCTTATAGCTTCATTGAATCGGCTAGTAGTATGCACCGGTCATCCACATGGGATACATGCCTCTGTGAGGCGCAATGTGGGGAATGGGGGGTTACTATTTTCGTTATTTTATAGCTTCCACGAATCGGCTAGTGCACCGGGCCAACTACATGGGATACATACCTGTGGAGACACACAGGAATGGAGCACATTGTTTTCATATTTTTATAGTCAACGACACTTTTATAACTTCACGAACGGCTAGTATGCACCGTCAATTACATGGGACATATGCCTCTGTGATAAGCAATAGGAACAAGTTACTATTGCTATTTTATAGCTCCACGAATCGGCTAGTGTGCACTGCCATCCACATGGATACATGTGCCCTGTGGAGACACAGGGAGAATGGGGTTACTTATTTTTATAGCTTCAACGACACTTTTATAGCTTCTGAATCGGCTAGTATGCACCGGTCATCCACATGGGATATATGCTCCTGTGGAGGCACAGGGAATGGGGGTTACTATTGTTATTTTTATAGCCTTTCCTAATGAATCGGCTAGTGTGCACCAGC
Source organism: Araneus ventricosus (assembly GCA_013235015.1). Classification (NCBI taxonomy): domain Eukaryota; kingdom Metazoa; phylum Arthropoda; class Arachnida; order Araneae; family Araneidae; genus Araneus; species Araneus ventricosus. Next base: position 16,716 of record BGPR01029710.1, on the reverse strand, counting down.
CATCCACATGGGGATACATACCCTGTGGAGACACAGGGGAATGGGAGTTACTTATTGTTATTTTTATAGCTTCAACGTGACACTCTTTATAATCAATCTCACGAACGGCTAGTATGCAATCAATAACTACACATGGTAGATTATTACGCCCCTGTGGAGGCGCACAGGGGAATGGGGGTTACTATTGTTATTTTATATTTCCACGAATCGGTTAGTGTAGCAACTGGCCATCCATTGTAGACACATGCCCCTGGAGACAATATTAGGAGAATGGGGGTTACTATTTTATAGCTCTCAATGACACTTTTATAGTTAGTTCACGAATCGGCTATGTGACCGGCCATCCACATGACACATGCCCCTGTGAGGCGCAATAGGAACAAGTTGGCCATTGTTATTTTTATAGCTTCACGAATCGGCTAGTGACTGGCCATCCATTGATGGGATACATGCCCCGTGGAGGCGCACAGGAATGGGGGCTACTTATTGCTATTTTTTATAGCTCTAATGAATCGGTTAGTGCACCGGCCATCCATTATTGGATACACAATTTCTGTGGAGACACACAGGGGAATGGGAGTTACTATTGTTATTTTTAGCTTCAACGACACTTTTATAACTTCACGAACGGCTAGTATGCACCGGTCATCCACATGGGACACATGCCCCTGTGGAGGCCAGGGAATGGGGGGCTAATATTGCTATTTTCATAGCCTAATGAATCGGCTAGTGTGCACCGGCCATCCACATGGGATACATGCCCCGTGGAGACACAGGAGAATGGGGGCTACTACTTTTATAGCTCAAATGACTTTATAGCTTCACGATGAATCGGCTAGTGTGACCGGCCAGTCCATTATTGACATGCCCCTGTGAGGCGCACAGGGAACAAAGGCTAATATTGTTATTTTATAGCTTCACGAATCGGCTAGTGTGACTGGCCATTCACATGGATACATGCCCTGTGGAGGCGCACAGGGAATGGATGCTACTATTGCTATTTTTTATAACTTCCACGAATCGGCTAGTGCAATCTGGCCATCCACATGGGGATTACATGCCCCTGTGAGACACAGGGAGAATGGGGGTTACTATTTTTATAGCTTCAACGACACTTTACAGCTTCACGAATCGGTTAGTGGTGACTGGCCATCCACATGGGGACATGCCCTGTGTGGGAGAGACAATACATAGGAAACAGTTACTTATTTTTTGCTTGTTATAGCTTCAACGACACTTCTTTATAGTCAATGAATCGGCTAGTGTGACCGGCCATCCACATGGGGATACATGCCCCTGTGGAGACACAGGAGATGGGGTTTACTTTTATAGCTCAAATGACACTTTATAGCTTCAATGAATCGGCTAGTGTGACTGGCCATCCATTATTGATACACATACCCCTGTGGAGGCGCACAGGGAATGGGGTTACTTATTGTTATTTTATAGCTTCCATGAATCGGCTAGTGTGCACCGGCCATCCACATGGACACATGCTCCTGTAAGACACAGGGAGAATGGGGTTTATTTTATAGCTTCAATGACACTTTTATAGCTTCACGAATCGGCTTAGTTTGACTGGCCATCTGTTATTAGATACATACCCCTGTGGAGACAATACAGGGGAAGAAGGTTGTTATTTTTATTGTTATAGCTTCAACGACACTTTTATAGCTTCAATGAATCGGCTAGTGTGACTGGGCCATCCACATGGGATACGCCCTGTGGGAGACAATAATAGGAGATGTACTATTTCATAGCTTCAACGACACTTTTATAGTCTCACGAATCGGCTAGTGACTTCGGCCATCCACATGGGACATATGCCCCTTCTGTGGAGGCGTTGTGGGAATGGGGGTTGTTTATTGTTATTTTTATAGCTTCCACGAATCATTAGTAAAAATCGGGCCATCCACATGGATTACATGCCCTCTGTGGAGACACACAGGGAGAATGGGGTTACTTATTTTTATAGCTCAACGACACTTTATAGCTCAAACGAAACGGCTATAGTGCACCAGGCCATCCAGGGATTAATAATATGCCTCCCTGTGGAGAAGGGAAATGAAGGGTTGACTTATTTTAGTAAGCTTCAACGACACTTTCAACTCACGAATCGCTAGTGATCGGCACAATACCCACATGGGTACATCCCTGTGGCATGGACATTAAGGGTTACATTGGGTTATTATCTTTTATAGCTTCAATCGACACTTCTTTATAGACTCAATGAATCCTAGGTGACTGCCATCCACAGGTAAGCCCGGAGGCGCAGAGGGGTTACTATTACGCATTTTATAGTTCCACAACTCCAGGTGCACGCCATCCACATTGGCGATAAAAGCCTCTGGCACATAGGGATGAGGAAGGCTTATTTTTAAGACTTCAAGACATTCTTTTATAGCTTCACGAATCTTTAGTGTGACTGCCATCCACATGGGATAATACGCCCTGTGAGAGGCACACAGGAGAAATGGGGTTACTATTTTATTTTATAGCTTCAACGACACTTTATAGCTTCAATGAATCGGCTAGTGTGCACCGGCAATCCACATGGGAGACATGCCCCCTGTGAAGACAACAGGAGAATGGGGGTTACTATTTTTATAGTTCAACGACATCTTTATAGCTTCATGAATCGGCTAGGTGACTGGCCATCCATACATGGAACATGCCCCTGTGGAGACACACAGGGAAATAGTTGGTTATTTTTATTATTTTATAGCTTCAACGACAGCTATAGACTATCATGAATCGGCTACGTGCGCACCGGCAACTATCATGGCACATGCCCCTGTGAAGACGCACAGAAATGGGGTGTGCCATTTTTATAGCTTCAACGACACTTTATAGCTTCATGAATCGGCTGTGTGACCGACCATCACATGGGATCACATGCCCTGTGGAACACAGGAGAAAAGGAGGCTTACTATTTTATTGATTATAGCTTAAAACGACACTTTATAGCTTCACGAGATCAGCTAGTGTGCACCGGCAATCCACATGGGATACATGCCCTGTGAAGACACACAGGAGAAATGGGGGTTACTATTTTTATAGCTTCAACGACACTTTTATAGCTTCACGAATCGGCTAGTGTGACCGGCCATCCACATGGGGCACATGCCCCTGTGGAGACACACAGGGGAAATGGGGGTTACTATTGTTATTTTTATAGCTTCAACGACACGAATCGACTAGTGTGCACCGAGCCTAATTGCACACTGTTCTCACTTTCACTCTGCAAACAACTCTGCTCGAAACTTCACTGCAAAAGCCATCATTCTTTGTGCGCCCGTTTTCGACACCCTCCCTTTCGTGTCCCACGCACATTCCTGCAGAGGAGATCGGCTGCAGATGGGCGACTCGTCTAACTGTAAACAATGCGCGATCCTACCTGGTCCGGCCCATCTTCTGTAAAACACGAAAAGCCACCCAGAACAAGTTTCGTATTCCAAAATTATGTAAAAGTCTGGGCGCAGGTGATTGAAAGTATCTCAGAAACGCAAATGGCCCGAGGGAAAGACATGCTTTCGTGACGAAGGCCTTGCGAACTTGTACTAATGATCATCCCAATGAGGCTCATTTTGGGCAACAATCGTCTCCGAAGCTCTCAACACCCCAAAAGGTCAGGAAGGAAAATTATGGATGTCGAAAGATCATTTATTACATTTTCGAGTGGGTCATTTCAAGAGCTGGGTTACTTTGTATGGCAGATGTATAAATGGATTAAATGACTATCCAACCCTGTGTTTAAAGATGATATTTAAAAATATATTTTTATTCCCTGTGTCAAAGTCGAGGCCGAATAGATCGCTTTCCTTTTAGCAACCAATACAAAATGGTCCTAGAGGTAAGATTGACAATAGAATTGAAGCTCTCAACACCCAAAAAGGTCAGGAAGGAAAATTATGGATGTCGAAAGATCATTTATTGCATTTTCGAGTGGGTCATTTCAAGAGCTGGATTACTTTGTATGGCAGATGTAGAAATGGATTAAATGACTATCTACCCTGTGTTTAAAGATGATATTTAAAAATATATTTTTATTCCCTGTGTCAAAGTCGAGGCCGAGTATATCGCTTTCCTTTTAGCAACCAATACAAAATGGTCCTAGAGGTAAGATTGACCATAGGTTTTAATATAAACCAGAATAGAAAAGCCATAAGAAATTAATAGTGTAAACAGAGCTGGGAGCCGTGCCAGTTCGAAAGGATATTCTTTATACATTAGATTATCCCGCCCTGGCCTAGGCCGTGCAGGAAACATTTGATACATCTTATTTTACAATATTTTTTCAGTGACGGGAAACATCAGTTTCACTGAAAGACGACAATAAGTCTAATTCTTTAATTAACAGTTCGTCAAGAAGTCCTCGCAAGGAGATACGAATAACGACATTAGTTATCAAGTCTTTTAAACTCATCAATTGCTATCCACTAGGCCAGTTTTTCTGTATGATGTCCAAATTTCGCACTCTTTAATTACGTGAAGAACAGATCCCGTTCCTTGGCCGCATGAGCATAACGACGTTTTTCTGAAGAATCTAGCCTGATGTTCTCTAAACACTCCATGTCCCGTTAAAATTTGATTTATGTAGAAATCGCCATATGGTCCATCAACGTTAACTTTATCTATTAGGTTTTTGGTCCATCGCGCATTTTTTGAATCATTCCAACAAATATATTCTTTATAGGATGTCATGGCCAGCCGTAATTGTAAAATTTGTAATGAAAAGAATAGGATATCTGTTGGTACAGGCAAAGGAAACAAGTTGCACCAAAGCTTCCTTGTGGTATCTTCTTTATGTCTTTCGTAGATGTGTTTTCTTTGCACTGGAAATAGCCTGTTGCGATTGCGGAGTAATGAGTTGCTGAAATTCTCAGCCCATTTTGAAAGGAACATTAGTTTTTTTTCTTTTCATTTTATTGCTTGGAATATCGAGGTGACACTTCAGAATAACCAGTTGGTCAGCACTGATGAAAATACTGATTTTAATCTAGTCGTATGTATCAAGAGTGAATCAGTCTTCCGAAAAGCATACAATACGAAAATGGCAGCTCGAAAATACGTCAAATGGACTGTATATTTCAAAATATGTTAACATCCATTTTCAAAACCTTTAAAAATGCCACAACTTTAGCAATTTATCAGAATAACATCGTTTAAGAATTTATAAGTGCTGATTTGTACAAAGAAAACAAGATATTCGAAATATGAGTTGGAATCATTGAAATAACACAAAAGTCATTAATATGATAATGGATTCGTACTTTAAAGTAATGGATTTATATAATTAGATTAGAATAAATCAATAATTGGTCAGAAAAATTTCCACAAAAGTAAAGTGATCTTGGTCTACTTCAAACACGATACAAGTTGTTATCGTATATGGCAGATAAAGCTTCACGCGTAACTTCCCTTCACACTTCAGAAGTTGTGTTTGATTCTTAAAATTTTTAATGGCGTTTTTAATGAACTTATTTTCAAACGGGCTGTTCAAGACCAATAATTAGAGGACTTTCTTCTATTACACCAAGTATTTTTCCGTCACATCCCAAATGGACTCCAGTTTAGTTTAGTTTAGTCTTGTTAGACTGACGTATTCTTTTGAAGCTACACGAGGACTATATTGAGATTGCACTTGTAATTATTTTAACCGCTACCAGATGGAGAGAATGACAACCCTGTCTTCAAACTTCCACATTGCCCCAGCAAGAGGGCGTTTGACCCCTACCAACGGATTTAACCTGAATCCGAATTTCAAACAGTGACCTCACCACCAGGCCACCACAACTCCCCATGACTACTAAAGAGACTCTATTCCCCGAATGGATGCTCACTACATGCAGAGGTAACAAAAACAGAGATAATTTGAATTCAACCATCGTTATCTCTATGTAAAGAATGTCTATGCGAACTCTCACGAAAGGAGTGACACCTCAATGGATCGGTGAATTTTATCAACGGATCTTTGTGTTACGAATATCACGAAGGATTAACACGAGCATGCAATTATCAAGTAATGAAATGATATTCAGATCCTAAATTTGGAATAATTAGGTCTAGGAATATATGGGATGAATTCATGATGAGTTCGAAACGAGGATCATCTCCTCAATTCCACCTTCTCCCCAGAAAGAAATAGTTCGAAAACAGAATCAGTTTCCACTGTTGACGGTGTTAGCTGCTTTTTTGGCATGAGAAATTTTAAGGGTATATCACACTCCGTGTACACTAGAGTATTGCCACTCGCCAAAAGTTCCCCATCACGTGACGCTTTGAGACAACCAATCGTACAGGATTTCGGTATCGTGGAAGACGAATTACGTCATCGTTAAAGTCACACCCGATTGGATTGAATTTTCGCTGCTGACGATTTTCCGGCACTATCGTGGACATTTTTAAGCCGTTTAAATACAGTCCACGATTCCGTCATCTTGTCTGACCGGTCACGTGCTACAAACTTTTTGGCGAGTGGCACTTTCCTAGTGTACGGAACACCTCCTGTCCGTGTGATGCAACCTTTATTTGCCTTATGTACATCCAACCGGTTCAGTTTCTGTCATGGCATCAGGTACGGGAACATGGGGCGGCGTTCTGTCCGTGTGATATACCCTTTAGATACTTCGAATAGTTTTCGTTCATAGCCTTCAGTCGTTTCTTATATTCCACTTGTTCTAGTCCTCAGCTAGACCAAGTCCAAGAGTCCGCTCGCCCACAGAAAACCAAAACTATAGGCGAACGATTCATGGTAAAGGAGGAGAGTGCAGCTTCTGTTGGCACTGACCTTGGACGCCCGAGGGAAGAAGTCTGACTTTGTCCATTGCCTTTATGCTTTAGCAGGGTATAATGGAATGACCTTCATGCCTTGGGTGACCCTGCCAGGAGAAGAAACTCCAGATGTACATCGCCTATTCCACCCAGGGCCACCACCCCCGCTACTAGGAGGCAGAATGATAGGACTTGGGGGGCCTTCTGTTAAGAGAATCAATTCACGTGACTTCACAGTCATATGACAAAAGATATCTACTATCTCACACATCATCTAACAGCTAATTGTTCTACTCTGTACTGTGGCCTCACGTCTTTTCTCCTAGTCATAAATAATCTACAAATTCGAAATTTAATTAGCACAGCTCTCTCGATATGTTGACTCTTTTTACTCGATTTATAAGAGTTGTATACATACTGTGGATTATTGACAACAATGAATCTGGAAAATGGAAGTTGAACACCAATCTTCCTTCTCCCTTTTTGTTATCGTTCTAACTCATCTGGGGTCATTTAAATTCTGAATCAGATAGTCTAGAATCTATTTTTGTAAATATCCTTTGATTTTCTTACTCAAAAATCGAAGCATTAATTGAGTTAATTGACCTTTTTCATGCGATCCAAAATTATGTTGCAATTTCCGTAAGAATAATTAGATGTAACCGGTTTCTTCTGCAATACATATTAGAAAGATTTCCAACAGAAACTCTGCCATAAATGTGTTGTCAAATTACTATTTATTCCTTTGTTCACATCGCTACGATGCCCAATTTCAGATCGGGATTAGGGTTGAAAGTGTTTACATTTTGCGCAAACTTTAGAAATGAATCTTTAATCATTTTTATGCACAATCAAAACATATTTAATGGGATCAATTTATGTGACTTCATAGTCACATGACAAACGTAATGCGCGCGTCGCATGTAACTAAATGCTCTCCTGAGACACGATATCTCTGCACCGCAGCTGCATTTAAAATCTCACACTCTGCTATAAAACTATGCTTACATTTTGCGCAAATTTGTAAATAAATCTTTAATCATTTCTATGCGCAATTAAAATATATTTAATTGAATCAATTTATGTGACTTCATAGTCACATGGCAAACGTAATGCGCGTGTCGCGTGTACCTAAATGCTCTCCTGCGACACGATGTCTCTGCACCACAGCTGCATTTATCTCACACTCTGCTATAATACTATGTTTACATTTTGCGTAGACTTTGTAAATAAATCTTTAATCATTTCTATGCGCAATCAAAATATATTTAATTGAATCAATTTATGTGACTCCATAGTCACATGAAAAACGTAACCAAGGATGTAACTAAATGCTCTCCTGTGACAAAATGTCTCTGCGCCGCACCTGCATCTAACATCTCATATTGGACTATAATAGTGTGTTCACATTTTGCGCAGACTTTTTAAATAGAAAAATGCTCATTATTATACTGTTATAATCTAAAAGAGAAAGATAATTGTTGCACGGAACCGTTTTTCAAGTTTCTGCTTAACAATTAGGAATAATTAAAAAACTGTATTGAGAAAATGTGAAGGAAATTTTCCAAGCTTTCGTCATATTTCGCTCTTTCAGACATGAAGGCGATTAAATAGAGGTCCGACTGTATTTATATGATTTTAATTTAATTATTTATTATATCATTTTTTAAATTTTTAATACGTACCCTAGTGTTAACGAAGTCGCTAAATCCCGAAAAAAATTCGTTATATGGAAAATTCGTTAAATAGAGATTCACCTTTTAAGATACTTTAAACTACACAAAACAGATTTTAAATTCATAAACACTAAATATTATTAGAAAAGTAATTAATCACACCTTTATTTTGTAAATTAACATCTATTTGTTTTATATATTTTACCCATCAAAAAGAAATCTGCCAGGAAAACAAGAATAAAACAAAACATTTTCCGGGAATACACTGTATTTTCAATTAAAAAAATAATTTTATATTAAAATTAATGAATTTTAGCATTTCATCATACGAAGGTTTGTTGACTTCTGTATCATGATCCATGTTCATCATCTTCGTCTTCATCGCAATTCAATGCTGCATGTTTTTTTTTTCACACTGTCCACTTCAAAACTGCGTCATCCACATCTTCATAGACACATACATGCTTTTAAACGTTTTGAACAAGAATTCGATGAATCATAATTTTGCATCTTATCACGATTTTTTCATTATGGTTAATAAGCTGTTTGGAGGAATACCAAATTTTCAAGCAATATCCTTTTTTCCACGCCTTTATCCACCTCATGAACTGTCAAAGCGAAAGTGCTTGAGCACTTTCGCTTTGACAGTTTCCAGCTTCAAGGCCATTGATCACCATAAAATGTGTTAAAAGAAAGAATAAGTTTGAAATGTTTAGAAATATTTTAAGAAATAGGGAGAAAAAAATATTGGATCACAAGAAAAAGTTCGTTAAATAGAGAATGCACTTCACTATTTGGAGGTTTCTTGGTTCCAAGAAAAAGTTCGCAAAATAGAGGTTCGTTAAATAGAGGTCCGACTGTATATTACAAAGTAAAAAAATGCAGTATAATTTAGGCCTAATCCTCTGATATGCTAATGAATACTATTGTTAATAAAAACTATATTAAGTAAATTAAACGAAATTTAAGAGCTAGTAAAAAAAATCATTGAAGTTATACTGGAAGAACTCGAGCTATATTACCAAAGAAAATATAATGCAAAAAATAAAAGATTATTCCAAAGAGCAACTACCACTGTGTTGAGTTTTACCATTTGATTGGCGCAGTTTAGCCAAAAATGGCTCTTGCGCCATTAAACCCCAACCAACCAATCCAAAGAGCAACAGAATTGTTCGTAAGGTTCCGAACAGCAGTTGTACGATGTGCAATGGATTCTACATCTGAACTGACGCGGATCTAGTCACGCTTATGGCATGAATCGACTCCATTAACACATTCATCGCTATGAGCGAATTAGATGCAATCTCCAAGAAAGACAAAAAGTAACCGAGCTCGCTCCAGACAGTTTATAAATCAGAAAAGGAAGAGGTGAACGTATTCTGCAGAGAACTGTTAATATGTTTGATGTAATAAATTTGCTATGCAAGTTAAATTCTAGCGCGCGGTGAAGATTCCTGAAGCACGAGATATCATCTGTGCTAATAGTTCGTTTGGGGCCTATGTAATTCGTTTTTACTTTCTCGTATACGAAGTATACAAAGAGAAAGTATTATAATCGTCAAAAAATTCGAACTCCAGATTTTGACGGATCTCCACGTTTTAGACCTCCCTGAGTCCGAAAAACACAATTTTCGAATTATGTCTGTCTATGAACACGATAACTGGAAAACTATTAGAGCTACGGGGATGGAATTTGGTATGTGGTGTTTAAACATAATTTGTAGGTTTTTTTCAAATTTTGGACAAAATTCGTCAACGGGAAGTCTGTCTGTCTGTATGTCCGAAGTCATACGAACACTATTACTCAAAAATTTGAATAGCTAGATGGATAAAATTTGGTACACAGTTTTATCGTCATGAATGTAGGCCCGTATAAAATTTTGGGAACCAATCTGTTATCTCCACGAGCATGCGTACTGGAAGCAATCTTCTGTGCACATGAAAGGAGCGAATTACGTCAGTCTGTTCTTGAGACGGCAGGAGTGAAACCTAGCAGTGTGCGATTCTTTACCTAGATATTTTCCAATCACTATAATGAAAAACCTTCTGATAGTCATTGGATTCTGGATAACAGTAGGTTCGAATGTTTTTAGCCGCGTGTGGGAAGGAGAAACGGCACCTATTTGGGGAAGTATACGAGAAAGTTTAGGGGAGAACACTCCCGCTGATTCTTTCTGTTCCTGAAAAAAGTAGTTAATGTTTTGGTTAGGTTTAATTGAAGTTTAGTGGCACTGGGTCCTGCGTACCAAACTAACTGTTTTGGGCAGAAATGGATTAGTTTATTTTAAACGGCTCAAATCAAACACAAAATTAAAAAGTCATTAAAATTTCTATAACTTTTTATATAAAAATTATTAATTATGAAAATATCATTTGTGAAATTCAAAAATCTAAAGATGGAAATCCTTTTACATAGACATAGATTGAATATAGTCAGTTACATAGATTGAAATAGATTTGAAATCCTTAGATGATCTGGACAGTTAACAAGAATACGGGGTCTATTCTGGTACCCCTGGTTGGGTTGGGTTCCGCACGTTAACAGCGGAACCCAACCCAACCAGGGGTACCAGAATAGACCCCTTGGGCTGATGGATGAGCGACGCCCACATATCTAGCATGGGAGAGCAGGGTCCCATTAACAGGTGGTTGTGAGTAGCATGGGTAATCTATACGTAAGAGTATTAAAACTGTATCCAATTTTCTCTCAGGAAAGGTAGGCCATATTTCAATAATGGGTTTAATCCCGTATAATTTGTTATTTATATGAACGTTCTGCTGATTTTGCAAATGCTCATACCTGGCATGTATTTGTTGTAATCGCAAGCAAGTATGGAAGTTTCAATAAAATTTTCAGCACTTTTGGCAGCTGTGTATGTCAATTCATTCCTTCCTATTTCCACATGGAAGTTCTCATTTATTCTAAAATTAGTAATAATCCATAAACTGAATCGTAAAATTAGATAGCAAACTAATTTAAAAACCGTAGAACTTTAAAAATGTCTAATGAATAGTTTACAAAAGAAGCAAAATTAAGACATAAAAAGTTTAAGCAACACGGAAGTAATGTCACGGTGGCACAAAACTCCCGAAGTGCGTAAACCATTTTAGAACATGTGAAACTCTCTCATGTACTGCTGGTTTATTGAGCTATTTGAGAAGTGATTCCATAAGGTTGCCCGGATAATAGTAGGGTAAGAGAACAAGCAATAAAAGATAACGATTTTTAAACGAGTATAGTTATTCAGTATAGTCGATTTCTGAGGAAATCAGGTCATTTTCCGCTATAAATTAAATTACATTCAAGTGAGAAGAAACGATGTTCAGAAGCTAAAAAAAATAATTTCTTGCCCTTATTGTAGGTTTAACCAAAAAAAGTGCACCAAAAATATATCCTTACGAAAAGGAAAGAAAATTTAGGGGAAAAAGGCATTTTTTTTTTAAAATTATCGATGAAATAAATCTCTATTAATCTTACGAGAGAAAAAATGGAAGCAAAAATAAGTCTTTAATTTAGATTTATTATTTATCACGGATTGCACATGCATTGTCAGTATCACACCAAACCCACGATGCATCTAATTATTTAGTGCAATCGTGATGATATAACTTAATAATATTTTTTGGCAACTTTAAAATTTACACACATCTGAAATACAAGGAAAATCGTTAAACAATGCAAAATACTTCACACGGAATGTTGTTTACCAAGAGAGCTTTTGAACGAAGAAATATGCGAATAATATGTAAATATTTCCTGTCCTAAAACATATGTTTATTTTTTTTGTTTTCAATCAATGTTAAACATTTCTCTCGCATTATATATATATATATATTTTAATTTTTATTTTTTAAATAATTTTTTAACGACACCTATTTTAATTCTTCTACTTTCATCTCGTAATAAGCGCAATACAACTTTTTTCGAGTCGCGCGTCTTTCCGGGAAATTCCCCTTCTCTGGTCTGCAATTTCTGCGCATTCCTATCGCCTTTCTCCAACATTAAAGCGAATAAACGTCGCGCTGCTTCGCGCGTACTCTGGAATATGGTATGGAGCTACACGAAAACTGAATCCTTTCCATAAAGAAATATCTTCAATGACCTTGATTAAGAAGATTGACTCAATACGTCTTTTCCTTGACTCAGATATTCGATATTTCACCTTGAACCCTTTGTGATTTGACGAGTAGACTCGTTCTGCTTCACCGGCGAGGTACGGTGGACGAGTTTGACCGTCATCTGAATTTAAGAAGAATTATTGGCGCAAGGGTCCTGCCAAATTATATCGGGCGTCTAAAAGTAGCATGTCACATCGTTGCAAGACAAAATTGGCCATTTTCCGAGAATATTCGGTAACAGAATAAAAACGCTACAGGTGTCGCATGTTATAAACATCAAAATAAGAAAAGAAACCACTGGCAATCACAATGAGTACCTTGCATTTCCGATGCTTTTGAAAAATAACACGGTACAAAATTATTAGACTTTAAGTTGGTTCTTGTTCTATATAAATATTTATATTTCGTTTCATTTATATATTTATTTATATTTTTTTTACTAAATGCTGTTCAAAAATATATTTATATCAAATATAAGTATATTCCAAAAAAATGATTACTTTTATAATTAATCCATATAGGACAATTAAATCGTCCCAAGGGCATAAAATCTTCAAATAATTCAGTACTCAAGGGAAATCAAGATGTTACATATATATATATATATATTTAAACCGTCAGAATTTGGAAATCTCTCGAAAAAGAGGCTTTGCACCCGTCACCATGATGGGTGATTTTCCAATCTAGATATAGGTAAAATTAACATTTTATTATGATTAATAACTATGATACTCAGTAATATTGCAGAAATACTCCATTAAAATAGTGTAACTCGAGGGCTGCGTCGCAATTTCTTTCCCTGGCACTTGCGATATTTTTTTCTCTCGCCCGATCTGGTGGCCACCCGAGGAAAGGGGAGGGTCACTCGTGGGAAAGTGAGTTGAGTGATCGCACTTTCCCACCGATCGGCTAGTTTAAATATCGGCTGCTTGTCATGCACAGCTCGTTCTGGTGGCTCCCTCGTCCTATCGTCTGTCATCGCCTAGCAACGCATGGAGGAATTTTTCTCTTGCTGTGGGGCACCGCGAAAAGATAAAATCCAGCTGAGAAAACGATAATTATTCCGGAATATGCCACTAGAAGTTTAATGTGACACGCAAGTATAAAAAGCAATTACATTTTTAAGGTTATTATGAAAATCAATTTGCCCGAATTTACTTTGACGTGATGAGAGCTACTCGCACCCACCAAAGTCCAAAACAATTCACTCAGTAATATAGAAAATCATGCAAGTATGAACTCTAAAGTATTAGGACACTTTCGAAAGATTTTCGTGAAATTCATCTTAAAGCATATTCATATGCTATTTATTGTAATAGAAAGGAGGGTTTTTTGTCCTGCCTATTCACGGCATTTCGAGTCGTTGTTTTTCTTTAAATGTATCTATGGTGAAAAAAGCAATTACATTTTTTAAGGTTATTATGAAAATCAATTTGCCCGGCTTTACTTTGACGTGGTGAGAGCTACTCGCACCCACCAAAGTCCAAAACAATTCACTCAGTAATATAGAAAATCATGCTAGAAGCATGAACAACTGCTTTCCAAAAGTATCCGGACACCTTTGAAAGTTTTCATTAATTCTGTCTTAAAGCATATTCATATGCTATTTATTGTAATAGAAAGGAGGGTTTTTTTCCTGCTTATTCACGGCATTTCGAGTCGTTGTTTTTCTTTAAATGTATTCTATGGTGAAAAAAAGCAAATATATTTTTAAGGTTATTATGAAAATCAATTTGCCAGAATTTACTTTGACGTGAGGGCTATCGCCCTCTACCAAAATCCAAAACAACATCACCAATAAAAAAGTGCTAGAAGTGATGAACAACTGCTTTCCAAAAGTATCCGGACACCTTTGAAAGTTTTCATTAATTCTGTCTTAAAGCATATTCATATGCTATTTATTGTAATAGAAAGGAGGTTTTTTCCTGCCTATTCATGGCATTTCGAGTCGTTGTTTTTCTTTAAATGTATCCTATGGTTAAAAAGATATTTCGTTGCTTAACCTATCTCAATTTTTTTGTAATTTCAAAGAGGAAGAAAATACTCAATCTTTCGCAACCAATAAGGAATATTTCTAAATTTATTTAACATCTCATCCAAACATGAGACCACATATCCCTACTAGATGCGAAAAAATTCAGAAATATTCTTTATTGGTTGCGAAAAATTGAGTATTTTCTTCCTCTTTGAAATTACAAAAAAATTGAGATAGGCGGTCTTCCTTGTTAAGCGATGATTTAGTGTTTGATTTATCCTATTCCTTTAAACCTTTGCGGCGCAATGTGCCAGCTGATGGCACACCTAATTTCACTCGCTTCTCAACCGTTAAATTCAACTATAAATGTGAAATAATAGGTTTAGGATAGGGCTAATAATACTTCTTACAGAATGTATATAGCAGCCTTATCAAATTTCGTTTCGGAATAGGAATTATTAGAGATAAAGTTTGAGAAAATTCCTTAACTCAGAGATAAGAAATTTTTTTCGGTTCTGGACGTTTACAATTTCAGCAAATTAACTCGAAAATTTTCCTCCAATACTCTTGAAGTTTTAATTTATGATTTTCTGTCGGATTCAACAATATTTTTTGAGTGTATCAAGGGGGTTGTATCTAAGGGGGTTCTCATATGAAGGGAGGGCTGACCCCAAAGGCGGACTACCCCCCTTGGAATGAAGTAATTGTTTTTTTTAAAAAAATTGTAGATTCTATGTCTATACAATAAACTAAACACATTCATGATGTTTTTTCACCATATTTCAAAAAAATTATGCCGGGTTAATGAAGATGGGTTTAAAACCGTAAATAGGGTTTAATGGGATAAATTTGGATTAAATTTGTAAAATTTTTCTTTTGGAATATTAAATTGAACCGGGTTCATGACAACACTTTTATTCTTCGAGACAGATTGAAAATAAATGCTTATTTTCAGACCCTTTGAGGACATTATCCTAACGGGATTCAAAAGGTGTTTGTTGTTTTTATTACGAACGTAGAGGATCTTTAAAATATCTAAGAAGCATATTGCCTTCATTTTAGGTGGAAAATGGCTCTATTAATGCCGAATTCAACTTCAGCATTTTGGAGCAATAGAAATTCTAACCACAAATGAGCAGTTAGAGAAAAACATCATTCATTTGAGTGTGCTCATAGCGATGTGTTATGTATATTTCCTGAAACAAACGCAAAATGCACATGAAAGCCGAAAACATAATTTTCGTGTGCTATTTTTTGTGTACAGCACTTCCCTGGCCTCTCCACAAACAAATTACTGTCAATAAGTAGCACTTAAGAAGAAGAAGAAGAGCAAAATTTGTTTACCAAAAGCGAAACGAAACGGGGTTACCTCTGAATCACCGGCGACCCTTAATGGAAGGTCAAAGGCAAGCGGTCATCTATTTCCATTTTGGGAATGAAGAGATCCGCATTGCTTGCGGGATGAGGTCCATCTTCTGGGTGGACGTCGGAAGCGCGGGCCACAAATCATCTCATGCAGTTGATGAATGCTCTGCCATTTTCTTTGTGCTCATGATCAGCTGGGGAGAAAACAACGCCATCCATCATGGAATTCTACTTCTTAATGCATCCGACGTTACTATCAAATTAAACGGGGAAAATAGGTTGTTTAGAACTAAAAGATTAAGACTAGACTGGAAACGAATAGGGGTCAAGTGGTTAAAACTGTGCGCCACATAAGGAGTGATTTTCAATACAAATGTCTTAGACGTACGAATTAGTCGTTCACAAGCTTTAGTTTGAATTAGACTAACGTCCTGAATTAAAGTCCTAGAGGATTTAGATTTATTTTATTTTAGAATGGACAGACTTAAAACTCCATTGGAACTTCTTTTCCACCAATTTCCACATGCGACCACATGGGACGTTTGACCGCTTGTGAACTTTGATTAATAACCTACACCAGACCATGCCAATGCAGATCCTGGTGAAATCAGACCTATCAACTATTCGGTTGGAGAATTATTTGCTAATTCAACCGAGAGGTTTGTTCCTACTTGTTGCTACGACTCACGAGGTACAGGGAGTCAGTAAGGGTACTGCGAAATAAATCTTGGTAAAAGAAAACGAAATAGCCATATTCCTAGAGAGACAGGAAGAAGTGCCAGAGCAATACAAACCGAACGAAGTTTG
>BGPR01029709.1:0-19115 GCA_013235015.1 Araneus ventricosus | reverse complement strand
AACAGCCCATTTATTTGTGGATAATTAAGGAGTAGAAGATAAAAAAAACTTTTTTTTTCACATGATAAATTAAAGTGATTTTTTTTTAAAATGTACAATTTATGTTTTGTTGCCAGACATTGAACCAGTAACATATGCCTGTCGCTTGTTTTTTCGTGAACTGTTTTTATTCTTTTTTTTTATCTCAGCAAACAATCGTTTTTAACTGGATTATAGTTTTTTCGAAAGTTTTGTGTCTGATTAATTATTCAAGTACGTTTCATCATTTCATTTTAAAAATTCATTTTTTCATCATGGTTCTGTTGATAAGATGTTATCATCTTTTTCTTATACACGAAAGTCATCAAAATTAAAAATACAGTGTAAAGAATTGATTACGAAAGCAGAATTTTTTAAATTTCGTTTTATGAATATCTGAAGATATGGTAACTGAAAAACCTTTGTGATGAAAAACAAGTATTTAATAACATTAAACATATTTACATATACATGCCAGTTTGCGATTTAATTCGGCAGGTGGTTTCAACCAGACATATGCTAATGCTAGTCGCATCCTATCCATTAAAAGTGTTTAGAGGTTTAATGCATTAAAATAATACAAGATGCCTATATCCATATAGTGCAAAGTTGGGCTAGAGATATTTGGCGCCACTTGAGAATCGTAAGTAGGAATTTGACCGCCGATGGCCGAGAGAAAATACCTACCTCGTAAAATAAGTGAGGAGAAAAAAAGAGAAACCATATGGGAGTGGTCTCCCACAAACTTCCTAACATATGTAGAGAAAAAAATAAGCTAAAAGGCAGTAAAACGAACAAGAACCCCTAATGCAGTGGAGAAGAAAAAAGCGAAACGTCATTCGAAGGTTGCCCAACGCGGAAGTGGAATTAGAAGTAGGCGTGATTACCAATAGGACTGGGTGTAAGATAAAGAAAATGAAATTTGCAATTTGAAGGCCTTTTTTCAACCAATTGACACAAAAAATGAACACTAATCTATCTAACATTAAGGTGAGAAGGCCGCATACCAAATTTCATTTATCAAACTTATTTTTTAAAGAAATTATTGCTTTCAAAAGTATGCGATTACACTGACAGACAGACAGTCAAACCTTTGACGGATTTGGTCCAAAATTCGATTCAAACATACATTCCTGATGATAAAAATGTGTACCAAATTTTATCCACCTAGCTATTTAAGTTTGTGAGTTATCGCGTTTACATTAACACGGACATACAGACAGACGTCCCGTGGACGGAGTTGGTCCAAAATTTGAAAGAAACCTACAAATTAGGTGTAAAGACCCCATACCAAATTTCATCCCTGTAGCTTTAATAATTTTCGAGTTATCGTGTTCACAGATACACAGACAGACATAATTCCAAAATTGGGGTTTTCGGACTCAGAGAGGTCTAAAACATGGAGATTCGTCAAAATCTCGAGTTTGAATTTTTTGACGATTACAATACTTTCTCTTTGTATACTTCGTATACGAGAAAGTAAAAAAAGTTGCTTGCTTTCTGATTAACGTCTTACAATTTGGTAAATTGAAACTTTTCATATTAAAAATTATAATTAAATGATTTTTAGTTCAAAATAAAATAAAACAAAATTATTACGGTAAATATGTTGGCACCTTTGGATCAGTGGCGCCCCTGGGCTACAGCCCAATTATCCCATTGTATAAGACAGCCCTGTATATTAGTAAATTCACTATTACTAAACTACTAAATTTAGAGGCCCTAAAATAAATTTACGCGATTGGTATTCTTATGAAAAGTGTCAAAATAGGTAATGGCATGAAAAAATGACAAAAGGAAATTAATCTTTGGAACGCTAACTGATTCGCATCAAATATCGAGTCTTTCTACCAGAATTACGATAGGACAATACAAAAGTCTATTGCAATCTGAGCTTTCTAATGAGATTGCTATAAGGCTTTTAGAACTTGAGTGTTTTATGAGTTATTAGAACAGACGAGACTATGATTGCTAAAAGCATCAGCTTGCAAGAAAAACAGCAGCAGTCAATTTTATACTCGGGTTAGATAAAAATTTTATGTCGGTTGACTTGAGTGATTGAACTATTTTTCTTTGTTGGCGACGACAGAAACAGCAAATTGTTCCTTGATGATGTCCAGGAAAGAAAAAGTGCAATATTTGGCGAACAAACTTTTAATCCTAATGCTTTGTTATTGTGAAAGTCTGATGCGATGATCAAAAACTAGAAACATTTGTGTCTGTTCAAACAATTTTTTTCTCTTCCAAGAATGTTTTTATTATGGGTTTATCTGTTATTTTGCTTTAAAGGCGATGTTGTCTCTTTTATTGGAAACTGAGACTGAAGGTAAAATGATACTTGATGAAAGATGTTCAGTGATTTTATCGGTGCCTGTAATTCCTGCACTTGTTATTTTTGTTTCCATAACTGTTTTTTACTTCTTTTCGCTTTTATTCCAAAAATACCTAACTCTTCACTGCATACTATATTAAATTTGATACACAATTTATTTTTCATGTTAATAATGAATAGAAATTTTATGTCCACTCATACATGCTGTATCAGATTAGAAACATTATAAGAAAAACGGATAATAATCAGTCTTTCCATTTTCCATGGACAGCACAGGTCCTATTGATAAATCTGTAGTAGTCAGTTATTCAATTCCTGATACACCTATAGGCATAGTTACGCTGTTTTTAGAATTTAAAAGGAGTCTTGTATCTTTGATGGCTTATCAATTGCTTCTAGAGGTATTTACCATTTGATATTACTTTTAAAATACTTTTAAAATACTTTTTTTGTTGTTTTATATAGTTTTATAGTTTTCTTGTTTTTAGAAATACTGATTTGATACGTTCATTGAATTCAATTTATTAATATCACAATTCTATTTTGATTTTTTTTGTGTATTTTTCTGTTGTTATATGTGAACTTCCCATGCCAAAAACATTTTTATTTTGAAATTTAAAAAGTCATGCATTGAAGGGTTAACACTCTTATACTTTATGTTTTTAGTATTTTTTTTGGTATTTTTAGTTTTCGTTGTTTTTTAAAACGCTTTTATTTAACTTAACATCTTTTGCGTTTGTAAAGATGAAATCTTATTATCAATTTTTCACTCACTTTTTTGCTGTAGTTAAGTTCTAAAAATTTGTACAGTCGTTTTTTCCGATGACAATGCAATATTTTTATATTTTTAGAACTCAGTTAAGGGATTAATTTTAATTGATTCATATGAATCAATTAAAATCCCATACGAAAAGCGCCATTTGGTAGTGAATTTCAGAAAAAATTGATTACAGTATTCTTTAATATTTATAATAATGTTGAAATACAGGGTGAGCACAAAGTCTTGCTCTGATTTTAAAAAATTATTGTGCGAAAAATATTATAATTAGATATAGGTTTGGTTGGATGCAATGCTTTCACTCACTTTTTTGCTGTAGTTAAGTTCTAAAAATTTGTACAGTTGTTTTTTCCGATGACAATGCAATATTTTTATATTTTTAGAACACAGTTAAGGGATTAATTTAACTGTTAATTACTACACTATTCCTCTATTGATGACTATTTAACTGTTAATGAACTGTTATAAAGCTTTTAATAAGATCACGTACTTAAGTAGATTTAAATGTGTACCCCCTCGGTAGCATGGAGAATATCAGAGCGGTATTTATTGTAGTTCTCGCCAAGTGTTCTTTAACATGTCGTCTGTAAACACACTATCCTAGCCCTCAGTTCTTGAATATCAGAAACTGGTGTAGAAAAGACTATGTCCTTAAAATAGCCCCAAAAGAAACTTGCCGAAGTGGACTCTCCGAAACTTTCTCGCATACGCTCTAATGCGGGTGTTTAAAAATGCTCCAAGCGGTAGTAACAGGATCCATTCCCTAACACAGGAAGGGGAAAAGCGCGTCTTTTTTGCGTTGTACAATAGTGAGAAACCAAATATGCAATTTGAACGTCTTTTTTCAACCGATTGCAACAAAAATTAGACACATATCTATAATTAAGATAAGAAGACCACATATCAAATTTCATTCATATAAGTAATTGCATTTAGGAGTTATCGTGTTCATTAGCATTCGATTATACAGACAGTCAACCCTCCGATGGATTCCGTCCAACCTTGACACGAACCTATATTCCTGATGATAAAACTGTGTACCAAATTTTATCCATCTAGCTATTTAAGTTTTTCAGTTATCGTGTTCACATGAACACGGATAGACAGAGTTCCCGTGGACGGATTTCGTCCAAAATTTGATAGAAACCTACAAATTATGTGTAAAGATCACATACCAAATTTCATCCCTCTAAGCTCCAGCCGTTTTTGAGCTATCGTGTTCACATAGAGACAGACAGATAGACAGACAGACATAACACCAAAGTTGTATTTTTCAGACTCAGGGAGGTCTAAAACGTGGAGATTCATCAAAATCTCGAGTCTGAATTTTTTGACGTTTACAATACTTTCTTTTTGTATACTTCGTATACGAGAGTAAAAACCAAGAGGAGTAAGGAGAAATCATGCGATTTCGTTTATTCCTCCACTGATATTTAACCCTTTGCACTTGGAAAGCAATTATGCACTGATTTACAAGAGCTCATATTATTGCTTTGTAAAATAAAAAATACGTTAGTGTAAGTTCATTTTTTCTGAAAAATTATTCTATAACTTCTTACAACTTTGTAGATAGTTTTTTAAACCATCGAAATCATGAAACGTCAAAATGATGCACCTTCTAGAATGGTGACCGAGAATGGTTACCTCTCGAGTGCAAAGGGTTGATTCGGCACACCGCAATTAAGTCCGAATGTACTACCACGTATTAACATTTTAGTACTTTCTTTTGTGCAATAGAACAAAACTTTCTGTATCACAAAAAAACCACTAAAAGTGAAATATCCATTGATACCAAAATTACATTATTACATTCAACGATTATTCTGTAATAAATGTTTATAACCAGGGCAAGAACTTGTGCTCACCCTGTATCTTAAAGACTTGACAGTATAAAATAATAGAAATGAAGTTTTTAAAAACACGTTTTTATTAATGTGCAAAAATGCATTTTTGTTATATACAGCGCGCCCGCTAAAGTCGGTTGTCACCCCAATAATTTCTGAACGGCAAGAGCTATGATCATAAAAGTGTGGTCTAGGTATAGTAAAGTTGCCATGCGCTACGCAAGGAAACAGCTTACAGCGCCACCTGGAGGCAAAATTCGGAGTTAGCGTTCTTATCTCAAAAACGGTACGATACACGGGGAAAAATTCAATTTCAAAGTTGCTCAGCATCATCGATTTAGTAAGAGAAGACACCTTTCGTACAGTAATGTTAAAAATGGAAGGTGTTAAATGCATATTTGTTTGTTTCGCAACTCCCAAAATTGTAACGCGACATAACGCGGAAGAAAAGAAAAAAAGAAGGACGTAATATCCGATTTTCTAGAGGATTTGCCGTTGAGTGACCTCCGGAATGTATGGTTCCAACACGACGGCGCCCTCCGCACAAGGTATCAAGTGTCCAACAGTACATTCGGGACACATTCCAGCAACAAGTCATCGGGTATGGTGGTTGCGCAGAATGGCCGCCACGTTCACCTGACCTGAACCCATTGGACTTTTTCTGTGGGAATACATCAAACAGCGAGTGTATGCAACCCCTCCACCAACATTGCAGGAACTTCGAAACCGTATTACGGATGCTTGTGCCAGCGTGTCACCTGCCAAGTTGTACAATGTGCAGCGGGAATTGCAGGTCCCGTGTCCAGATGTGTATTGTTGCTGAAGGACACCATTTTAAGCATGGCAGATAGATGAGCCTCATTTCCGGCAAGTGCAGTTTTGTTCAACGCGATAAAAAAATGTGAGTTTTGTGCTTTTCATTTGTATTATTTTTGTGCGCAAGATGTTTTTTTGTAATAAATCGATGATGCTGAATAACTTTGTAATTGACTTTTCCCCGTATATCGTACCGTTTTTGAGATAAGAACGCTAACTCCAAATTTTGCCCCCAGGCGGCGCTGTAAGCGGTTTCCTTGCGTAGCGTATGGCAACTTTACTATACCTAGACCCCACTTTCATGACTATAGCTCTTGCCGTTCAGAAATTATTGGGGTGACAACGTACTTTAACGGGCACACTGTATATAATAGCTTTATACATATTATTTTATTATATTTATTATTTTATTATAAGTATATATATTAGCAACTTAATTTTTACAGTTTTGTCTTGATCCCCAGATTTTTGCTAAATGAATTATTTTCAATTTTTCAAATTATTATTATGATTAATTCTCAGGGAGGACGCGACCTGATAAGGCTTACGGGCTTTTCAGCTTTCGAAATCTTTTTCATTATTATTATTTAATTTGTCTCAGTAGAGTATGAGGAAAACTCAAGCGCAGCCATCCAACATATATATTTCATACCATCAAACACGATTGTTTCGTTGAAAATGAATTTTTTTTATGTTGCTAAAGTAAAACCATCCATTTCACCGTCACGAATTCACTTAAAGCCTAGAGACATACATATATGCATTTCACTTCTTATCTGAGATCTAACGTATAATAAAGTACAGAACGAATTAATTTCAAAAGCAAATAAATTAACTTTAAAAGCAGGCAATTAATTTCCAAATATACAATCATTTCAACAAAACTGAACTAATCCAATGTACAAACACTTTTCATTAAAATACGAGTTTCAAATCATTTTTAGATGGTCAGCCGATTGAAAAAGTTATTTAAAAGACTAGATGATTTAATCAGTCCCAGTCATATATCTGGACAAAACACGGTATCACTGCTTAAATTTCTGTAGTGAAATTAAATAAAAATTAGCAATAGGGAAACGCTAGAATTAGAGCAGGAAGAACTGCAGGAAACGCGAGAGAAAAGCTAATTTTGCAAAAAAAGTTTCTTCCTGAATCCTAACAAACTTTACGGAAGGAAACGTTTCCTTACGAAGAGTTTGGAATAGAATAATTTGTAACTTTGTAGTTTTTAAGAAAAGATTAAAGACTAAAGTTAGAGAATACTGCGGTGTGCTTGTAAAAAAGAAAACTTAAATAACGAAATAGAAATCGCCGCATTTTGAATTAAATCTCCATTTTTAGAGTAATGCAGTTGCAGCAGCATTTGCCATGTATTTAACTTGGTTTCTCTCTCTCATGCAGAAGAAGTATACAAAGAGAAAATATGGCATTAGTAAAAAAATTTCTTTTTGAATCTTCCTATTCTAGACCTCCATAAGACCGAAGAATCATTTTTGGAACTATATCTGTTTATCTGAACACTATAACTCAAAAAGCAACGAGCTGTATGGATGGAATTTTGCATTTGGCTTTACCACCAGAATAGTAAATCTGAATCATATTTTGAACCATATTCGTCGAATAGTCGACTCTCTATCGTCGGCATGTCTACTCGTGTGCATGCGAGCGCAGTAACTCAAAATCCGAATGTGTTAAATAAATAAACAATAATAATTAATATAATTTAACAAAAGATATTAAAAATGAATTAAACTTTTTTGTATTAGACAGAATGGTACATATGCACAAACTTCTAATAAAATACAAAAATAGATAACGGAATACAAAAAAAAAGGAAAAAATAAAAAATACAGAAGAATTAAACAATAGCGATAACAATACACCTTTTTGTGCGCCCAACGCAGCAGCATCCAGTAATTGCATCCACAATACTGTCCAACAATTAACCAACAATTTACTATAGAATTAAACAACAATAAAACCGTGCTCTAACTATTAAAATAATTAAAATACAAAAAAGAAAACAATCAGAAAATAAAAGAAAATAGAATTGAAATGGAAGAGAACTCGAATGGCGAACTTTTCCGAAGACCACTCGCCACCGGAGTTCTAAATATTATTTGTTGCTCCATAAACTCTTCACGTAGATCTTAACCCTTTGACTACGAATTTTTTTTAAAAAAAATTTATCCAATTTTCTATGCGGAATTTTTTTAAAAAAATTCATCCAATTTTCTATGCGAATGAAGATAATAGGCTGCAAATTAGCCAAATTGATTGTTAGGAGTTATTTTTTCCCCCTCCGAGCGGATTTTAAACCAAAGGCTGGGACAAAATAGTCCCATAACGAAAAAAGATTTCATTTTTATGCATGAAACATGTTTATTATTAGTTATCGAGAAATTGTTTTTATATATTTATAATATTTCATCAATATTATTGCAAAAAAAATGTGAATTGCTTACCAACAGATCAAATCTATTGAGCATGCATGCACAGAAGAAAAGTCTTCAGTAAACAATGGATTTTGGAGGGAAATAGGCTGCGCCATCTGGGTGACTAAAGATGAAATATGAACAGTTGTTCTTATTCAATAAATCGGATTATATGGGAAGCCTCTGTTTATCGCTTCCTGGTTATAGTTTCCAGATTATGGCGTCCACTTGTTTTTTTTTTTTTGTTTCAATCTTTCTTGGGTGTTTTCGTATTAGAGGGGAACATTACTTTATTAAATATCTCTGATCTAGAAAATGTCAAGATATCACCGACTTTTTTGGGGTATATAAGTAGTTTTAATGGTTTCCAGAAGTCATCTATAAAGTTAATTACTTAAAAATTCACTTGAAAAATTTTTGACCGAAAACAACTGGGACGTATTACGATGAGTTTCAAAGCAATTTTTATCCCTCTAGTAATTTTAAAATCTGAGTGGGATGTGAATGTCCCGTTAGTAGCCAAAGGTTAAATAAGATGTTTTTATAGCAAATCCATTTTAGGTGATAAAACCTCATCCCATATCACTTGTCTCTGCTGATGTACTTTACAGAACAACAGTTAATCAATGAAAGAAAAGTTATCAATTTCATTTACTCTTGTTATGGCAGGTTACTTCTTCTTCAATAACCTAGCGCCCACAAACTAGAACACTCCTAAACTATAACCTTTTTCATCGCCATCGTCACGGAAACTATAAACCGGAAACATTCTCTTCTTTTTCATCCCACTCCAATCTGCCCCAATAAATCGGATTATATGGGAAGCCTCTGTTTATCGCTTCCTGATTATCGTTTCCAGATTATGGCGTCCACTTCTTTTTTTGCTTCAATCTTTCTTGGATGTTTTCGCATCAGAGGGAAACATAAATTTAATAAATATCTCTGATCTAGAAAATGTAAAGATGTCTCCGACTTTTGGGGGGGTTTATAAGTAGTTTTAATGGTTTCCAGAAGTCATATAACAAGTTAATTGCTTAAAAATTTTTGACCAAAAATCATTAAGGAAAGGCATTTTAATGTGTATGAGACTGTTGTTTAAATACTGGATATCTGGGTTAAAAGTATCCAGAAGTTATGGCTTTAATCAGAAAACTAGTCATAAAAATTTAAAAATATTTATTTAAAAAATAAAAAGAACAACTCGATAAGTTTTGTTAATATTGATACAGTTCGATGTGTGCACCTTTCGTATCACGACATGTGTCTAAAAGGTAATTGAGTTCTCACCAAGTGTTTCGTAGCAAATTTGGAGTTATTGAATTGCTTGAATGATATGCGTCTGCAACTCATCCAGGATTTCAATTTTTCTTGTTGATACACAACGCATTTAATGAATCTCCAGGAAAAAATATCTAATGGACTCAAATCCAGGAAAACTGATGACCAGGTTATTCTCTTCCGACTGAACGTCCAAGGAATTCCGACTGACGTCCAAGGAAAGTCTCAATCAAAAACACGGTCACATCTTCAAGATAGTGCGATGGAGCGCCGGCCTGTTAGAACAGGAAACCCGACAGAATTTCAAGGAAGAGCCAGGTTTTCCAGCATATCAAGATAAATGTGTTACATAACTGGGCGCTCCACGATTTTCTCTTTATCTTCTTTTCTGACCATTCTATGTGGCCCTCGCGTTGCTTGAAAACGGGACATTAATATAACTAAACTATACTGACCATTCTGTGCTTGTGCACCGGTGGGGATACCATGCAGGAACAATCTACAACTATTACATTTTAATGAGTAATTCAGTAATTGTATGCAATTACTTTTGGATACTTTTCGCCAGGTGACCCTGTAAATAGGTATGGATATTGAAAGAGATCAGTAACATCAGGGATGCAGTGGAGCAGGAACGCACCGGAACGACGTTCAGGCATTGCTTTCATTTACGAGAAACAAACAAGAAAAATTTGTAAAAACCTAAACAACCTACCCCTTTTAAAACAGGGCGATTTTTGCCACCCAGGTTAGAGAGTTCAGGCACTGCTTATTTCGGAACTTCACCACTGCATAATATGCTACTATCTCTCCATTGAAACCAAACATAAAAAGCTGGACAATTTAATTAGAAAAACCATCTAAGTCACAGAATATAAGTTATTCCCAATAATTAAAATTTTGCAAAAATTGTAAGTATGAGAGCGCTAAATTAGAACTGTGTTATAAGTATAACGTGAACATGTTTCACTCCCAGAGATGCGATTACTTGAAGACTTTTCTTTTCATTTTTCTCAACTATGGGCATAAGGTAAGTTTTTTTATTTATGAAGGCTTATTTTAATATAGCCAGATGGCTGATAATTTTAATCAATCTTATTAGCGTTTTGATGTGTGTGTTTTTCCTCTTTCTTTTGAAAATATGCTTTTTGATGTACAGATCTCCTTTGTCCTTTGTTTGGGAAATTTCAGGCTAAGAGAAGCTATGTTTGGCGTAATGCTAGCTTCTTACGGAAAAAATTCCCAATTACTATTTTGAATCCATTTCGAATAAAGTCCTTAGCCCTTGAAAAAATGGATTAGAATGTATTCCTTGTTTGTTTTGGTTTTTTTCGATTACCTCCGAGTTTTATCTTTGTTTTTTGACTTTCTTTGTATGATCTTGATTTCTACTGTTCTCTGTTTTTTTGTTTTGCTGCTGCAATTGCGCGCTACTTAAACATTGTTTACATTTTTTAAATTTTATTTTCTAAATTTTATTCTATAAATTTTATTCTTTATAAATAAAAATAATTTTTGTTCTTGTTTAAAGTTTTAGTTAAGATTCTATTTTAAATTTATTCTAATTTTTCTAGTTGATGGTTTTCCCGTTGGTGTGGCGCAAAAATACCCACACTGGCCCGGCCTACCCAAAAAGGGTGTAAGGCTGGTAGAGGACCAGTGGGGAGACCTCTACCTGCATGTGGAGGACGGGATTTATTGGGTACAATAAAAAAAAATGATACAGGCATTGCCCGAACAGGGGCAGTAATTTTAAATACAAGAGAGCTGGGAGTGTAAACATGGCTCGACCCACCTCGGTGGGGAGAATATAGCTTGAATTACTGCTCGGGCAAACAAGGAACAGTAAAAATATATAAAAATAGATAAGTATTGAAAAAGAAACAAACAAATAAACACAGAAAAAGCAGTAAAAATCAGATATATAAAAAGGTCAAATATTTTGAAACCCCATAATATAAAAACAAAACATACGCAAACAATATTACACATCAAACGACACACAAAACACAGATAGAAACTGTACCAAACATAGAATTAAAAATACATAAATTAATAATAATAATAATAATTACTTCTGAGATAGAGAGGAATAAATTCCGTTAGTCAACGGTAATGCACGTCCCGCGTATAAGGGAATATCAAATTGTCAGTTACAGAATGTTTTTTTGAGTAAAACTGCGCAAGTTGAAAATTGGCATATCTAGCCAAGTCCATGAATCAAGGACTCGTGAAAAAGAGGAAGTGTGGCATATGTTGGTCGAAGTGACCCAGAGCATTTAGGTAATATCGAAATAGCCCGTATCACGGTTATTATTGCCAGCATCGACAGAGACATGTTACAGAAGGTTTGGTTAGAATATCATGACAGACTTGATGTATGCCATATAGCAAAAGAGCGCACATTTAACATATGTGATGCTTGTATTCAAAACCTGAAATATGAAAGATACACATTGTGAAAGTGTATCTTTCATATATTCAAGTTTATCATATATGAAAGATACATCTTTTGAAGTATGTATCTTTCATGGAAACGCAGCAACTATTTGTTGCAGATTAAAGCTTTGACATCAGGGGATTCATTTGCATTCGTCCTGCATTTTAAGAAAATAGCTAAATCTCAAAATGTTCTTTCTTGAGTTGGCTGTCTACTCATAACTACATATGATTAATCACTGTGAAGATTGGCTTAATTTTCGGGAGAATAAATAAATTTTTACATCATAAGTAGTTAGCTTTCCAATAGTATGATAAAAACTTACGTAAAGTTTGGCTGTCGAATTTTTTGATTAACTATATAAATCTGCTGGAATGTATCCGAAAGCTGTTTAAATTATCGAAACATTTCCTAGCACAAAGTGATCCAGACCACTTCCGCAACATTCTGTACAGTGACAAAAACCTTTAATTTCATTATGGTGTCGAAAACCTTTCGATATGAAGCGAAAATATTGACCAAAACTAAAGATCCCTGATTATTATTCTACATGAACAAAGGCTATCATCATTGATTAACCGTCGTGCCCGTCTCTCAGCGTATGTGCAGTTAATTCGAAAACATTTCGTCGCACCCGTATCTCACACGGGATATGCTTTTGCGATACAAATCCATGGAAATTCCAATTTTTATCGTCCCCATATTAATTTTATTTACAGACCTGTTTCTTAGAAGGCAGTACAATATTTGCAATTTGATTATACAACAATTATAATTAGATAAAGGTTTTAGATTTAAGTTAATTTATTATTATTTTAAGCTTATGAACAATTTTATAAATTTAAAAAAACCTTTAAATATAAAGAAAATGGTTTTTTATATTAATCGATTTAGAATTTTATAAACATTAAAAAATATCAATAAAAAATTCGATGATTTTTGAACAGGTTTTTCCAAAATTGTGCGACGAGTAAGGGGTTAAGGAAGACTTTTCTAGCTTCCATCAAGCCATTAAGACATTCATTACAGACGTTTTCAGTATACTTTATGTGTGTTAACTTTTTTAAAATTTTTATTTTCCCCCTCCCATCTATTATACTTCTTTACGCCAACAGAGTGTTGTATAACCATCAACCATATCAGGTCGGTTCCTTTATGGTGGATTAATAATTATTATTATCCAGCATATTCTTGGAGATTAGAACGGAACGCTCAGTTTTACTGGTACCTTAAAATCAATAATACTTAGTGGATATGCATCATGAAATCGCCTTATACAGCCTACTCAAAAATTAATTCTAGCAGTAGTAGGAGAGACAAGTATACATTCATAAATAAAATTACAGTCATTTTAAAATAACATTAGTTTACTATAAAAATATCTATATAATACCGTTGTAAAGTATTACCAAAAGAATATTATTAGTCTTCGTATAATGATGCTTTATTTGCATTTCTGAGTAAATATTCAAAACATTTTTCATATATATATATTTGAAGCTTCTTGCATAGATGTAGCTACTTATAAAAATGAACTGGCATTTTAAATATTCTTCTGGGGATATCTTCTAGATGTTTTAAAAATTCTATGTATGCAATTGACAATTTCATATATTTACTTTTCAAAAAATTCACATATCTGCTTAGCTGTAAATTGTGTAAACATGCAATAACAATCATTTTCGATAAACATAGGTTCATAGCATTAAAGGCTAAGATACTTTTATAAAATATGTACAAAATAACATTAAAAATTTTTATGCACAACAGTTCCTTGTTTACATTGACGAGAAATTATTCAATACATATTTTATATGTATTTTATATGTGTCTTATCATTATATAGTTTCTTACAAAGATATACAGGTATATAAAACATCCATCTGAATAAAATATTTACAGATACATTTTTTTAAAAATTATTTTTAAAACTATACAAATATTACGAAATTTCTGTATCCATTATTTTATTACATTACATTATTTTATTATTATTACATCTTTACAGAACTTCAAAAATGAATTTTAATTTTCATCTTTCTGGATTATTGAAGCAGGTCTTGTCAGGAAACGAGTGCATTTTTTTGTAGCAAGAACTATGACAGCAGATTTCTATAGCAACCAGATCTTTTCCACGAATTTGCAACAATCGTTTCCACGAATTTGAAACAATGTTTCTTCATCATTTTTTTGCAAAGCTGCTTTAAGAAATAATTGGAATTTGTGTCACATTGATTCAATTTTTCAATTATCCGTTTCTTGGTCATTTTTTAAAATCTAATATATGTTTTTTCTTTTTGCAAATAATACATATCTTCGGTAGCACATTTTTTGATCTTGATGTTATAGGTGTTGTTAAAGTAATGCTTCGCATTTGGCGTTTCGCTGACGTTTCATCACTTTTGTTCGAGTTTTCTTCCGAGTATAAACTATCATTGTCTTTTTTATTTTGTTTTCGTTTGATTGCGGCAATTATTCCCCTTTTATCTGTGAATCTCATATAGCATCTGCGATGATAGCTGATGCTCTGTTGGGAATTATCTTCATCGAAAAAAGCTTTTAATTGTGCCGCTACTTTCGTTTCTTTCTCATCGGTCAAACTCCACTGATCTGTACAAAATTTAATTTTTTCAAGACTTACAACTGAGCAACACTGAGGAGCCTCTACGCAGTCTTCCACTACGTGTATTTTACATTCCATCCTAGCGAAATACCATTTTATTTTCTATATTAAACTTTTTAGAATCGCAGAAGTCGGAGCCTCTGAAAAATAAAATGCGCACAAATAAAAACCGCCGAACAACGAAAGATTGTATCCTTGCTTCTCATTGGCTGATTTGTGGTTTTCTCAGCGATAGTGATTCCTTATAAGGCATTCTAATTGGTCAGAATAATGGAAATTATATAACTTTAATTTCTTTTTATTAATTAATTTTCGTCTATCCGATGTAGAACATTGAATTATAATTTTTTTGATTTTATATTCTTTTCTTGGTTAATTTCAAAAGTTTCCCCGCAACCTAATAATATTACTTGAACGATAGCGAGGCATGTCCTGCTGCCTACTACACTGTAAAAAAAAATCCCGTAAAATTTACGGTTTTAAACTGGCAGCTGGGTTGGTTGTGCAAAACCGTAAAAGTTACGAAGTAAATCCGTAGGCACAACGGTTTTTTACCATACAGGAACAAGTTTTTCCCGTAAAAGTTACGAAGTAAATCCGTAGCCACAACGGTTTTTTACCGTATGAAATTAAGTTTTCTCCGTAAAAATTAAGTCATCGAAGTAAGTGACGTCATCGACTGAGTTGAGTTGTTTTTCTCCTTCTGTTCGAGTTGAAATGTGCATTATCAATTAGGAATATTAATTAATCAAGGCTTAATTATTAATTTAATTAATATAATTCTTAATTGAACTTACTTGGACGATTTCGATGCAAGATGGTGACAAAACTTCTAACTCCTCCGAGCCGGGGATCGAAACCGCGTTCATAGAAATAAAAGGCAGTCGCTCTAACCACTAGACCACCGGAGACTTCATAAAATGTAGTAACAATAATCTATTTGAGTTTTAAAGTCACTATAGCTCTGGTGACGCCACCTAGTGGTGTAAAAATCAACTATTGCCAGAACACGTGTTTTAAGGTTAGCTTTCATGAGTGACAACAGGTTACTGCAACATGTGTAAACAATAGCGGAGATGGAACCCTATTAAAAACATGAAATGAATGCAATAAAATTACATTTAAGGAAAGGGAAAGTTATCATATGGAAAGCAATACCGTATGACGAAAAATAGAATTTGAACTGATGGTTTTAAACCGTTTATGGCTGGAGCGAAAAACGGTTAAAAACCGTTTTGTCAACAAAACAGCTTTAAACCGTCAAATATACGGAAAAAGTCCGGGAAAAAAACGGATATTTTTTACAGTGTAGGAGCGGTATCTCAACATCAATTGTGTTAAATATCTGAGCAGCAAAATAGGCAAATTATGTTGTAACTACGAAAATTTGGTGTACGAAATCATTTTTAAGAGAAAGCGCTGCATGGTTACATTTAGAGAACAAGTGTTTAGATATAGATGTTATCAATCAAATATTTTAACAAAAGACATATAGTCTTTACGCTGTTTTAAAGTAAGTAGGGAAATATTTCATTATAAAACTCAGATAGAAAACTTGTTTGGCCTCAATTTACTGTAACAATTTTACTAAAATACTTTAAATATAAAGTTATTTTTTTAAAAATTTTTATCTAAAAGTTGCTTAACCCTCGAGGACGCGCATCGGGCCTACGAGGCCCAGTGCCTGCAAGAATTTATTGCAGAAAATTAACCTCTGAACGAAAAAATTCCAGATTTACAGCAGCTGCATTCAAGGTCATTTACTTGCTGACCACAGGTATTTTAAGCATTTACCCTTATCTCAGAAAACAGACGGTCGGGCCTCCGAAGCCCGATGCGAGCGATCGCGTTTCTGTATAGATTGCTAAAGAGAACAGATAGATCGTGACAATGTATCGCTATTCGAACTACAAATATGAGATTTAAAGATTTGAGAAGAAAACTGAAAATTAATTTAATTAAGGGTCGATTAACAAAGAAAATAAAGAAATTGTTGCTGTTGAATTACTTAGATATCATATGTCGAATTCTGAAAAGGAAGTAGACAATGAATTCGATATTTGTGAGTCCACCGATTATTTAGAACAAGGATGGTGTTGAAGAATTGTCTAGTTAAAGGTAAGATAGGTGGTATTAACAAATGGTGTACAAAAGAACCTAACAAAAATATGAGAACTTTTGCACACAACATCGTCATACAACTATCCGAAAACTGTGGTGAAGCAAAAGTTGTATAATAGGTTAAAAAATTCATGGAAATGCTTATCGATGAGACAGATGATGCATTATTACTCATATCCAGGAGAATTCAGGTAATTTTGGACGGGAAAGCCAACATTTTCATAAATTTGGAAGTACAAGCATTCATCAATCTTCTCCAGTTTAATACGTTTTCTAGAAGAGATTTATCTGAAAATTATTTTATTAATATTTCATATTCTGTACACTAGTGCAACAAATGTTTTCTATTAAAGTAAATGTAAGTTTCTGTGCGTTTTGTTGAGAAAACTGGCTGCCGGGCCTGCGAGGCCCGACGCGCGTCCTCAAGTAAGTGTAAGGAACGCGTGTCAAATTGGACTGTTTAAATCAATGGGAATAATTTATTAGGAATAGGAAGAATAGCCCAGAAAGCAGTTATAATCACTAGCAGTTCTCATAAATTAGAAGTGGAATAAGCCAAAGGGTAATAAAGCAATGAAAGGACATTAAAGACATCAAATATCGTCTCGAAAAGAAAAACTAAGGTTACGTAGTTTTGTATCATATGTAAGGAAGACGAAGAAACGACACAATGCGCAGAATGTCATATTTGGGTTTAGACATTGTGTGCCGGTGAGGATTTGAGATTCAAAAAATATTTTCACTGTAATTATGCGTAAAGAAATTAAGGATCAAATTTGGGAAAATGGCGATGTAATCTGGGCAACAAATTTTTTGAAATGGACCGATAACATAATTTCTTAAGCATTTTCTTCCAAATTTAAAGTGTATTGCATAAAAAGTTAATTACATTGCTTTGAAAATTAAAAAATAAAAAAAAATCTATTACATTTTTTTCATAAAATTATTTCTCGATCACTCTACAATAAAAAATATCCAGGTGGTCTAAATTCGGCAACCTTTTCCTATTATAAACCTTCAAATGAAAGCAAATATTGTTGGTGTTGAATTGTGAATTCTTTTATTGCTAGAATTTCCTTTGTTTTGTTCTCGAGGGACTGTGTTATAGTAATGAATTTTTTAAAACTATATGAATCCAAATATACAACTAGTATAGAAAATACTATTCAGAATTCAAACTGCAAATTGATATAACTGCATCTATTCAACTTTATCTCTAGATGTTTAGAATATTTTTTAAATAGATATTTAAGTTAAAAGAAATTATTTTCAACCACACAGAATTCCATATTTTCTTAAGGGAACAACAAAAACCATAAACATAATCAAAGCTCGTCCAACCATTGGCAAACTTCTCCGAAGGGCCTTCTGCTGTAAAGGTTGTTAATGAAAATGAAACCTCCAGGTTACTTTCAGTGCAACTACCTCGTAATGTCAATTCGACAAACTTTCCCTACTATAAACTTTCAAATGAAAGCAAATATAATTAGTGTTGAATTTTTTAGTTCTGAAATTTCTTTTATTTTGTTCTCAAGGGATTGTGTTATAGTAATAAAGAATTTTTCAAAACGCCATTAATCCAAATACACAACTAGAATAGATAATAGCATTCAGAATTTACATCATAAATTTATAAAACTACAATCCTATTTAAAAGACTGCATCTATAGATATTTAGAATACTTTTTAAATCGATATTTCAGTTAAAAGAAATTTATTTCAACTAGTCAGGATTCGATATTTTCTTAAAGGAACATCAAAAGCCATAAACATAACCAAAAATCATCCAACCATTTACAAACTTCCCCAAAGGCCCTTCTCCTGTAAAGTCTGTAGTACATGCAAATGAAACCTCCAGGTTACTTTTCAGCGCAACTACCTCGTACTCAATCAACCGACTTGTAATTGCGTTAACTTGGGGGCAATTTCGTCCCCGAAGAGATCTGGGGTATCGCATTTCTGCACCAACGTAATAAGAAGGGCTGGGGCGGATCGATAGGGCTGTCAGACAAGGTGATTTTCCGGTGGGGCGCCCGTATTTACGCCCCTCTGATCTTCTTGACTCAACATTTGTTGACAGTTTAGCCTCGGATAGTTGCTAAATTTACGAAGGCGGTTTCGTTTCGGCGAGGGTAAAGTGATTTGCGATGAATATCTTCGCCGCCGACAAGAATGGAATGAAACCAAACGCATAAATCCGGCTAAAGGAGAGAGTGTCTGGGAAGGGAGAGCTAATTTACAATTTCTGGTGCGCCTGGAGCACTGGTCATTTTCGATGCGTTTGGAGGATTTTTTTTATTGATTTACAGAATGACAAGGATTTGAGTTTCCGTTTATTTTGTTTGTTCATAAATAATTAAGTTTGTTGCAACAAGTTATCTGCTAATGAACATAATCCGTTTAAAGGCAATGCTCAGTATCCAAATGGTT